>BMAO01003459.1:0-23075 GCA_019973975.1 Trichonephila clavata
TCCGTACACTTCAAAACGTCATTTTCGCCGAAATTTTCGATTTTTAAATTTTAATTTTATTTTAAAATTTGAACTTTTCTTTAAAATGGTGCTTAAATTTTGTTTCTATCTAATTTAGAACTTAAGTTATGTGGATTTGAATTTTACTCGGTAGCTACTTTTTGAAACCGGAAGTACAAGTCTACATTCCGGAAGTTGAAAAAAATGTTTGTTTACATTTTTATTTTACAAAGTATTACTTAAATATGCAATAGTAGAAAATTTATACACTTTAAAATATGAATTTGAGTTTTCAGAATCTTCAGAAATATAATTGGCAACAGGTTTTTACTAATATTTTTATCCAGAATCTGGCAGGAAAAGAGAGTGTGTTATTGTTTGTTTACATT
The DNA here is from genome assembly GCA_019973975.1 of Trichonephila clavata. Classification (NCBI taxonomy): domain Eukaryota; kingdom Metazoa; phylum Arthropoda; class Arachnida; order Araneae; family Nephilidae; genus Trichonephila; species Trichonephila clavata. Next base: position 390 of record BMAO01003459.1, read on the forward strand.
TGCTTACGATTGGGCAGCACTTTCTAAGTTTCTGTTAAATCCTTTTTTATTGCTGAAAATTTTAACTTTTTTCATTTAAAATGGGAAACTTAAAAACGCAGAATTAATTCAAAGAGAAAACGACAATTTCGTGGTAATGGATCTACTAATAAAGATTCCACAAATTGTAGCTCAACATCCAGCCAACGCCAGTTCTTCAAAGATCAGAATGCCTGCTGTTTTTGATGAGGAATTGGCAGAGTATGAGCATAAAACACTTACAGGAAATAGAATCATAGATATTGATGTCCTCTTAAATGTTTTTTTACAACTTTGTTGCCCAAGATGTTTCGAAGAAGGCTTATTAATTTCTGAGGATTCAAGGTATGGTTTGAGTTCAAATTTTGTTATAAGTGTAAACATTGTAACTTTTACTCAGGGTTTTCTAGTTCAAAGAAAACTTTAAACTGTCTTGAAGTAAATACAAGATTTGTTTATGGTATGAGACAAATTGGTAAAGGTTTTTTCTGCTGGGTTTAAATTATGTGGTACGTTAAATTTACCCAGGCTCAGTTAAAACTGCGTACACTAATCATGAGAACAACTCATGTCTGTTATTTCAGAAGTTAATGAACTATCAATACAAAAAGAAGCTTCTGAACTGTTAGTGCTACATCCTTCTAAAAATAAAATAGTTGAATGTGGTGTTTCAGTGGACGGAACATGGCAGTGTAGGGGTTACACTTCCATGAATGGGTGTGTCGCAGCTTTGTCAGTTGACACTGGTAAAGTAGTGACATTGAAATAATGTCGTCATATTGCCCCATCTGCAGAAAGATTTCTAAAATGCCTAAAAGCATTGAATTGGAAACTTTTGCAGCAGATCATGTATGCCATAGCAATTTTCAAGGTTCTGCGTTGAAAATGGAAACTGTTGGTGCAACTAGAATCTTCCAGCGTTCTATTGTGAAGCGAGGCCTTAAATATGCACAATATTATGGTGGCGGGATTCCAAGAGCTTTATCAGTGTCAAAGATACTTATGGTAAATATAGTGTCACAAAATATGAATGCATCAGTCATGTTCAAAAGAGAGTAGGTGCGAGATTGCGCAAACTAAAGTCAAAAAATAAAAATCTGTCTGGTAAAGGCAAACTCACTGACTCTTTTATTGACCGATTGCAAAACTATTATGGAATTGCTGTTCGTAGCAATGTTGGAAACCTCTCCGGTCTTCAACAAAATGTTATTGCGGCCCTATTTCATTGCTAATCAAGTGCCAAAAAACCCATGCATGGACAGTGTCCCATCGGAAAAGATAGTTGGTGCTACTACCAGCGAGCACTATCTTGTGGCCAAAAACCAAAAGAAAAATATAAAGGCTTATCTAATGAAGTTTTAAACATGATTAAGCCTACATATTTAGAATTATGTACCAAAGAACTACTAACTAAATGTCTGCATGGCAAAACGCAAAACTCAAATGAGTGTTTTAATGGCATTATATGGCAGAGAGTACCGAAAGAAGTTTTCGTGTGCCTGAAAACTTTAAAATCTGGTGCATTGGATGCTGTTATACAATTTAATGATGGGTACAAGGGTTGTGTTGACATTTTTAAAAAACTTAATATAACTCCTGGTTATTTTACTTTAAAATCATACAAACATCTTGACGTAAAAAGAATTAACGATGCAGAACGTCATTCAACACCAAATGTAAAGCAGCGTAGAAAAATTTTAAAAGCAACCAGGGGGAAAAAATCAATGTTTTAGAGAGTAAAGAGGGTGTTATTTATAAATCAGGGGCATTTTAAGTATATCTAATTGTGTTTAATATTAAAAATTGCAGTTTAAAGTTTATTTCTGATTTATTTCAAAATGCATTTTTTTAACGTATTGGCATCTGACAACGTAAATATCAGAAAAAATTGTGAACCAAATTTGTTTAAATTTTACAAGCACATTTATTTTATAGATTTAAAGAGCCTCTACTATTTTCATGTTTATAGAGTTGATAGTAATAGAGTTTAGTAACTAAGATGTATATCATGTCTCGTAATAATTTTTTAGTGATTTTTCAATGTTCTTTTACTCGAACCTTGATAAAAATTGTAATAATTTGATTCTCATTAGGAAAATGGTACCAGCCCTAAAAACTGTTATGATGATCAACATCAAATTTACAGAAAAGTGATATTTTTGTTTTCATTTGAGTTATGTGCGTTATTCTAACAATGAATTTAATTACCAAATTTCACTATGTTTTTCTCCCTAAATTTTTTTTTTTGTATTATAAGTAAAATATTAAATGTATTTTTTCATAGTTTTAAGTTATGTTTCATGAGTAAAAAATATTTTAATAGCAAATATTACAGTTTTTCAAAAAATTTTCTTCGAAGGTGTACAGATACCTTAACCACTTTGCATCCACGTCATTTTCTACATAACGAACATTTTCCTGGTTCCAAGAACATTTCCCGATTTTCTTCGTAAAATAACCTCCCAATAGCGAAGTGCATTTTCTATATAACGAACATTTTCTCTTAGATTCAATTTTTTTTCTTCTTATTTTTAAAGCATTTGTGGACATTTCAAGTTATTCTGTCGCTTAAAACATTTTATAGAGGTCAAAACTTTTTGAACTGGTTTTATTAGGGGCTTAACTCTTTGAAAGCAATGGAATTCTGGGCGTTTCATTCATTGTCCAGTTCACTAGAAACATGTTCGATATCCCCTTTCACCCTCAGTGGAGTTGTCTCGTATCTTTGAACTTGTCTCCAAACATTTGTAGTGGTGATCAGTCGTACTTGTTGCCTTTGTTTCTTGTAGCTCAAAACTGTCAAAACTTAAGTGCCTGATCATCAAACAAAAAAGATTTCACTCTTCAGGAAGTGGAAAAAAGCGTTAAAAATTTTTCTTTGCATTTTTCCTTTCATTCTTTTATTTTTTGATAAGTAAGATATATAAAATAATATAATTATTTACAAAAAGGCATGAATAATGATTTTTTGATGTATAGTGTTTATGAATTTAAAATTTGTTTTACGTGTTTTATAAAGAAAATTGGAAGATGGACCTCTTTATAACGAATTTTCCATGCAACGAATTTTTTTCGAGATTTAGTGACTTTGTTATATCAGAAGTACGACTGTATATAACTTAAGTATAAGTAATATACAATAATATCCGAACTTGATCGCTAGTTGGGACAGAGAGATAACCGCGTAAATTCAGGGTTATAATCTCGTATAAAATGCATATAAATTATTTTTAGTTGGGACCAGAAACAAAAGAAAATTATAATTTAGAAAAAAAGTGCTTCAAAATCACAAACTGAAGTTATTTTGATGTAAAAGGTTTCATAAAATCTAACAAAGTATTGTGCCCGGCTCAAAGCTTTTTTTTCTCTCTCTCTTTCAAAATGTCTTCGTAGAATGCTAATTCCCCCCCCCCGGTTTTGCTGAAAAAATATGCTCTTCGTTGGAGTCGGAATTTTCTAAATTTATAACCCCTTTTCCAATTAAACTGAGGGAGTTTTTTAAAATTACCAACGGTCGTTCAAACATTAACTGTGAACTGGGTCTTTAGACTCAAGTTCCTCAACGTATGACTCTTGCTCATGCATTTCTATGAGCTTCATCCATTGTCAGCTCCTGACTGTGGGAATCAGTAGCTCTTCAACGTCATCACTGCCTACTTTGAAATTTATTTTCCTGGCAGATCTACAACTTCTTCAGTCACATTAGAAATTTCATCAGGCTCTGGCACTGATTTCGTCTGAGTTTCAACAATGAAAAAAAAGGAGGGAAGGGAAGGAAGACGAATCGACAAGATTCGAAAATCACGCAACTTTGTATTCGCTTAAGTCGGGGTAGCGTAAATCGAAATATTAAAAAAATATATAAAATCCCATCATAACTTTTAATTTCCATCAAGTGATGAGGACAATACCTGAAATGGCATAATATTCTCCAAGTTTCCAAATATTCATGCGCTAGCGAGAAAATTTTGTGCAATAATAGCTTTAATGTACATGAGCCACTTTACAAGGTGGGCGATTAATATACAAAATAATATTTAAAGCATTTTTTTTTATCAAATCAAGATTTTATTTTATTTGTTTATTTGTTACATCAAATAGATATCTTGAATTCTTAATTCTCCACAGAACATTAACAGTGGATTAATCCTAAATTGAAATATTTGGAAAGAATAAAGAGACTAATTTAAAATTAAAAGTTACTTATACATCTAATGTAAGTACACAGGCATCAAGTCTCGCGAGTACGTTTCAGAGATGTATGAACGAAAACTAAGTGAAGGAAATTAACATTAATTTTAATTTAGTTGATTTCTTTCGAGTTTTAAAATTTTATTTTCTCTGATTATATACTAGAATATACATTTCTTAAGTTCTGTAAAATTTTCTGCATAAAAATTAAAATTAGATGGTTATTGATAATTTTTACAAAATAGGAAAATTACAAAGCATTTTTAAACTGTTAGTTAATTTATGGTTTAGAATTTATAGGAAATGCTTCTAAACACAAAAACACGTATAACGTATTTGTTTTTAAAAAATATAAAAAATACAATGTAAGTAGCATGAAATCTAGACATCTGAAAGTATGATATACTTTAAAATATTTACACATGGAATGATGATATATTTTAATTCTATACTGAGTCGTGAACTTTTGCCCGCGTATGTACGAGGTGGCATTAAAAGAAGAGACAATTTCATCAAGTAAACAGTTATATTATGACTATCGAAATACTCTATAAATTCATCCAAACCTAGGGGAGCCGTCAGATGAATTATTGGTTAAAATATCTATAACAATTTATTCAATACTTGTCTTGACAATTGAAACCACAGCAATACTAGGCGTCTTAAACTGACCCACCTGATCCTTTTGTCTTCAGCCCCGGTCTTCTAACTCTGTAGATTCAATGCGACAACACACACAGAATCGCCAACCTCTCTCTGACTGCCCACTTCACTTGAATTTAAATAACTACACTCATTAACATAAATTACGGTTCCATTACAGAAAGCAGTTTTATAATCGTACACATTTAAAAGGTATTTTTTCTTGGGGTTTAGTAAAAATCACGAATAGAATTGTTATAACTGGTGATATCTCTTCTCGGGGTATGCATCAAAAGTAATTTTTGAATAACTATTTAATTGGTAGCAATGAGTTTCCTGCCGTTTCTTACTTATTACGTAACAATATTTACTTACTTTTTTCTTATAGCAGTTAATGACAACTACGAGTTAAAAAAAATGTTATATAGACCACAATGTAATAATGATAAACAAGTAATATAAAAAAAATTAAGTCAATTCCTACTTTGAATGGTTGAATAGGAAGTACTTTTTAAAAGATTGAAAATATAAATAAGATATATAAAAAGAAAAATTTATGTATAGGGAGAGAGAGAGTGTGAACTAATAGTAGGAATTGAAAAAAGAGCATGATTTGCCTACATTGTTGTAACAAATGCACACCCGGTTTGGCAAGTTTGGCTGAAAAACCGGTTTCCGACGCTAACTTTTGCCATTGTTTTAACAGTTACCTTGTTAAAACAATGGAGACAAATCTAAGTTGCCGTCGAAAACCGGTAATTAATTTAGTAAATTAAACGGTAATTAATGAAATAATATTTGAAAAGAATGTATTAACATCAAGCGTCATACACTACAAGTTTTAAAAAATTATTTGAACTGGTCGAATGAATGGAAAGTATTTTATTAAGGCTAATAGTAGGAATTGGAAAGAACTCATTGTATACAAATGAAAAAAACCCTACTAAATAACTAAAAAATTTGTTTCAAACGTAAGCTCAGTACAGAATATATTAGGTTTCAAAAAGTGTTTGAAGTAAAATTTAAAAATAGAAAAAAATATTCCTTTATACATGCATAGCATTACAAAAATGAGAATTTTTAGTTTTAAATCATTGTTCTATTTGTGTGAGACCTTATTTGAAAGCAGCGAAGATAATCAAATTTGAATTAACATATTGTTGGAATCAAATAAGACAGTGGAACTTCCTGAATAAAAAAAAAACTACGTACAAGTAATAAGATAAATTTTTATTTACAAAAATTCAAGCAAAAATAAACTTAATATTCATTTAATAACCATATCTTGCATATCCTAATCCACCAAGAATGCCTAGACCATTTCCTCCATACCCGTAAGCTCCATTTCCGGCATATCCAAGTCCTCCATATCCAGCATATCCAAGACCTCCATATCCAGCGTATCCAAGACCTCCATATCCAGCATATCCGAGACCTCCATATCCCAATCCGGCTGCTCCAGCGTATCCTCCGTGCGCGTATGGAGCATCAGAGATCAGATGAACGGCGGCTGGGTTTTGGTTGGCGGTTCCGGGTTCGTTGGTCTTGACCTCTGCTCTGAAGCCACCGTGGTCGGCGACGTAGTGGACCTGTCGGCGGATTCCTCGGGCATCGGTGAATCCGTAGCTTCCCCGGACAGCGTGTCCTCCGTCACCAGATTCCTCTCGGTGCTGTTCACCGTGGTGGTCCTTTATGCTGTAGCCAAATTTGTAGGGTTGAGGTGCATGATGGTGGATGGGCTAGAAAAGAATTTTCAATAAATTAAATTGCAAATTAAGATACAAAAACCCTAAATAGGTTGATGAACTTCTAAATGCTTTATACATGCATAACATCCTTCATAAATTCATAACATTTACATCCTTTATAATATGTATTTTTTTAATTATTACAGAATTATACGCTGAATGAAAGAAATTCTGTCAATTTAATTGTGATTATGAAAGCAGTTTACTGAGCAATGGATAGAGTACAGAAATTTGTATGATGTTTCAATTGCCTTAATGATTTGGGAACAAAATTAATTTTATTTTTCTCTTCTATTAAAAAAAACATTTTCTTTTTTTTCTCTCAGTTCTGGACAGTATATATCCAATACCGAGAAACGAGAAACATAATAAATTTTGGAGTGGCTAAAAAGCCTCTTAAATTACTATAAGCTCTAAATGCACCAATAGCCTCAATTTCAAAAATAAAATTCATTTTAAGATGTATTATAGAAGCTTAAATAATCTATTTATCTCTAATAACGAAAACGTTTAATTGACAGTTTTTGTTGAATATTTATTTTCACCTATTGTCTTTATACAACTCAATTTATTTTTAATTTTAAAGGACGAAATATAATATCTCCTGAGCAAAAAGTTTAATCGTTTGCACCTGTGTTACTTTTTATCATTTCACTTAAGTAAATAATTTGTATGATTATTTTGCAATAAATCGAGTTATTTTTTGATTTTTCACTGAAAACTTAAAATGAATCTCAAGTTTTCAAACCCAACTGTGATACATTTATTTGGAAACGATAAGGATTTAAAATTAATTCATATATCAAGCAATTAAGTGCAGTGTCACACATCGTGGATCTATAGTCTTACGAGAACACAATTAAGATTGAAATACTTTATAGCAATAAAGTTATTTAAGTTTCCAAAAACTTATAATAAATTACAAACCGTGGAAGTATGTGTAAAAAGAAACAAAATAAGAGCTATCAGTTTTCACTCTTTTGAAAATACTATTTACACAGACATAATTTTTTTATTTAAATGATACGTAAATGATTGTAAAGCTACTAAAATTAACTAAGAAATAAAAGCTCAAGAAATTCTACTTGCAAAATGGTAGAGGATTCCAAAACTACATTAAAATTTATTTTGAAAGTTTATTCAAATTCTCCCATGTTACATTAAGTTTGATTCGTTAGAAATGTTTTATCTCTTAAATCACATATAAAAATATATCAGAAATTCTAAGTAGTATTTGTATCAAAGGAATTCAATGTATTAAATTGCATGAATTAAAAAACCAACTGTCAATTAACAATAATGTATCCAAAAAATGGCTTACTGAGTTTCTGTGATCTGATGTATTAGTTAGAATTGCTTTGTTAATATTCTAAAACTGAGTGCCATAAAATAACAATTATTTTGAAACTAATTGAGGTAATCTAATACTTTAAAAAACCGTGGTACAGGTTTTCAAACATAGTTTAGAAGAGAATCACTAAATTTTTAATGGATAAAAATTGAGTAGAAAATCCTATACTCACTTCATGAAGACTGGCGAAAGCAGTCACTGCTAGAGCAGCCAAAACAAAAGCCTATAAATAAAAACAAAATAATAAGTATCATTGGCCAAAAAGTAAAACTTCTGTAATAAAATAACGTTTAATAATAACACTACTTTGTATGAATTAAAAGTTTACAGAATTTTGGTTGATCTTAATAAATTAGATCGAATTACATGTTGAGCAAAAAGCATTAAAATTTGAAAATATGACTTCTCATTCAATATCTCTAAACCTTTTTAAAGCAATTAGAACTTTTTTATTTTAAAAAAACTGAGCTGCACCCTTACCTGAGAGATCATGTTGATATTGAATTGTCACCAAACTTGAAACAAGTGATAACAAACAATTGTTCTTCCCCCGTATTTATACTTCGGAAGGCCAAATGAAAAGAAAAGTTTGACTGTCATTAAGATTAAAAAGGTGAACTGTTTTACGCATGAATGAAGTTTGCTCTTTTGTGTCTATTTCAGATTCCATTCGGGCGGATTATAAAAAGAAATTTTCTTTATTTCAACATTTATTGCATATTATGAATTCCATTGTCACATAAAGTTATAAAACACAATTTAATATAAGGTCAAGAGCATCAGTTGCAAAAAAGAATGGAAGAAATCTATTTGCCAGTACAGAAAATACTATTTTTATCGTGTAAAAGTAACATTCGGGTGCTAAATAATTGTACGTGTAGTTGACAAAGAGGCCCACTGTAACGTAATTTATTTTATCATAAAATGATGTCAAATTAAAAAAATCCCGCTCATCGAATTTACATTGCTTTAAAATCTAACAAAGAACTAAGTATAGTAGAAAGTTTCATAAGAGTCACGCTAAGAAACAACGCAAAGGACATAGAGAGGGACCTAATAATTTTTAACCTCAATCAAACGATTGAGTCAGGGAACTGGAGAAGCAATACCTTCTGTATTAGAAAGAAACGTTATAACAGTTGACTGTTATTATTTGTGAACAGTCTCTCTCTATATATATATGTACATACTTTATAAAGGAGAGAAAAGTGACTTACACTCATCTTGATATCTCCGGAACAATTAGACTTACAGATTTGAAATTTGATAGGCATGTTCCTTCTATGGATTAGAGATCCGCTAAGAAAGAAATTTTTTGTGAAAATTGACTTCTAAGGAGGGTTGTGAGTGGTTAAAAGGACGTTATAGATAAGTATTGCCGTTTTTGAACTATTTCACCTATAGATTTGAAATTCGGTAGGCATATTCCTTTCATGAAGTGGAGATTTGCTACAACAGAGGTTTTGTAGGGGGGGGGGACCAAGGTGAATTGCGATAGGTTGAAGGAGTGTTATAAATAAATGTTTAGGGCGTAAAAGATAATTACGCTTGTGTTTTAAAAATTCAAGTCCTGTCCAGATAGGATGTATTCATTCTACTAAGAAATGTAGATTTGAATTATCTCCCGCATTTACTAGTGTTGAATATTTCACGTGAAATTTCAATTTTACAGTTGCTTAAGTTTAAGCCGATATAAATGTAAATACGCATTTGGAGATATATATATAAATGTAAATATTTCGCGGTTTTACATAAATGCATTGAGCATAGGTCGGCAGAAATGAGTTATTTGTTTTGCTCTTCACATTTAGGGCTCGGTGATCATTCCATGAAATTTGATGAATAATAATTACTCTTATCATCTTTTTGATTCATATATCGGTTTGTGCAGCTTTATTTTGCAATATATTGGAGATAAATATTTTTTTTATTTTCATCCAAAAAGTACTTGTCGTAATAAAACGTATTATAAATTACTCCAAGGAGTCTTTTATCGAAGGCATTATTTACTGTTGCTCCCACTCTGTTTCCTAAACACTTAGGTTAAATTAGGCTGGAATAATTCAACAAAGTTTTAACAAAATTGCTAATATATTCTTATGAATACAGAGACGAGGACTATAAACATTTTTTCTGCACAATCAACAGCTTAATTCTAGGATTTAGATATCAATAACTCAAAAACAGACTATAGTCATACAACATCTGTAAATACCACGAAAAGTGGGCAGATAGTGGTTAGTAAGATCATATACACAAAATCGTCATTTTATTTCTCATATATGCATCTAAATTACTCCTTAACAATGAAAGAATCACAACAAGTGCTACAAAAATATTTCAATGCGCACACAACTTAATTGGTAGGAATGGATAGTTTATAATCTGCAGTTATACATAGAAGTATAACATATAAAGTGGATACATTTCAATAATTTATGCACGAAAATTATGTATTCAAATAAATGAAGCCTAAAATAAATTCGTAAAAAGTAAATCACATCTATATTCACTTACATTATAAATATTCTCATATTGCCATCTAATATGTAAAAAAAAGGAAATAAAATTTTTTCCAAGAATAAAAGAGGATCATTTTGCTGTGTTACTTTTGAACACTTCTCCCTGGAAATATCTCATATCAGGAGCGCTAGAAATAGAGTTTAATCCCTCAGCCTGTCATTCTGACGGGTGCGAGATGAGGCTTTTTTCATGAAGAATTATAATTTAAAAAGCGTTAAAAACTTTTTAATGCTTTAAGCAAATTCGTACATCTAAGTAACCCTTTACGCGATAAAATACGTCCTCGGAAGGTCATAGGAGAAAAAAGATGTGTAAAAAAGATAAGATATGTAGAATAAAATTATGTGTATTTGAAATGAAGAACTAATTCAATTCCAAAAAATATACATAAAGAATGAAGAACTCATTTTGTTATAAGTATTTAGATTAATACGTTTTTACATTTATATATTAAACATTGAAACATTTTTACTTAAACTAAACTAACCTCAGTGGCACAACAGCCCATGAGATACAAGGCCCATTGAGCCCATATCAGTTTTCATGATCGTGAACACTGAGGTGCATGAGCAGATGTTCTGGTCAGGTGGTCAATCTGACGCGAAAACCCCAGTATTTAGCTCCTAAACAAGCTTGGTACGCATTTATCGACCCATTGAAAAGATGTAAGTTTGAGTCGACATTACACAGCCCGGTGTTTGAACCCTGGATTTGTGGCATGGAAACGCAATACGCTACCACATGTTTACACTAAACACAAATTTATATAAAATTCATATATGCCTCGATTATTTAACAAAACAAAATTGGGAATACATACATATTAATTTAAGAAAGTATTAAGACGTTTCCTTAAGAAACCAGAGATAATGTACTAATTAACTATTCACAATACTCGTAAAAAATAATTGTATTTTGTGTAGCAAATTACTTAGCAAATTAGCTGTCTTCTCTATTAAGATCTGTCACACACCTCCCCATACGCTTGAATACAAACGTAAAGTTTTCAAAAGATGCTCTTATCTGAAATACATATTTTGTGTTATTTTGACTTTTTATCTGTAAATGCCTTTTCTTCTTTGTTTATTTTTTTATTTCACTCCCTTCTCTTCTTCATCAAAGGCTCAACAGCCCTAGGTGGCCTTGGCCTTCTCCAGAATCTTACCCACTTACCTTTACTTTTGGCCACCGTTTTCCAGTTTTTAACCTTCAAAATATTAAGATCTTTTCAACAACCAATCTATATTAGCGGTGTCTGCCTCGAGGTCTATTTCCCATGGGCTTTTTCAGAAAGATTTTCCTCCAGTAACTGTCTTCATTCCTTCTAGCTAGATGATCAGCCCATTTAATTCTCTGTAATTTGCCGAATTTTACAATATCAGGTTGTTGTAAATTTCATAGAGTTCCAAATTAGATCTTCTCGATGATCCATTCACTTCGACACCATCATAAATGCACGTAAGATCTTTCTCTCGAAAATTCCCAAAACTTCTTCATCGCACAAAGTCAATGCCCAAGTATTTCACTTCCTTGGTTTTAATAGTTCTGTATGTAGTTATAAATACTCAACTAAATAAATTTAAAATATCGTTAGAGTTGCAGGGTACATTCTACGTTTGGACCAATATTCAAAAACTCTATTCCTAGTTTAAGATTCAAAGGTTAGCAGTTCTGACCCTGTTAAGAGCAAGTCAGCCGTACACCAAAATAACTTTTTCCCCCCTTAAAGGTGTTATTTGAACACCGTCTAGTAGAAAGTTGGGTTTAAATTGTTTCCTGTAATATATTTACTCATGGCAGAAATTATTTTAATACAAAGTATCACTAATCAGTAAATGGTCTCAGAAACTTCTATTTCATTAAAAGGTGAAAAAGGTTTTAAAGATTTATGTAATATATATCACATGTAATTAAGAAAAAGTTATACATTGTTCATCAATGTTACCAGCAGGTGAACTATCGGTGAAGGATATCAAAAATTTTACCCTCGATCAAATGAGAAGAATGATAGCCAAGAAGGCACACTATTATCCAAATTTCCCAAAACACCAGCTTTTAGACTTAAAAAAGCCACAGATTTAACTCCTTGACTGTCAACTACGAGATATCTCTTAGTAAGCGTGTGTACTAAGTCTGCCGGTTACGAGATTTTAGTTTGATTATTTAAAGGCTGAAATTTTAGATTGATCATATATCTCCATTTGAGTTAGGAGTTATTAGAAAGGATAAATGAAAAATTTATATTATACAAAAAACATACTGATTATCAATTTTCATTATTAAAATTACAACTCAGGTTATTAGATTATGTATATACAGTCGACTCTCGATAATTTAAACTTTCGATAATACGAACCTCTCCATAATTTGAAGTATATGCTCAGTCCCTAGAAAAACTCTTGATATTACAAACTAAAAAAATACGTTTTGGTACACTCAATATTTCGAAGTAAAATATGTGGCTGGCCAAACTACGACACGTGTTATTTCGAAGTTATCTTGTAAACACTCTTGACAATTCGAACACTCACTATTATGCACAGTCCTGTAGCAAACAGATTGCAGCTTACAAGTTTTGTGTTGTAATGTCTGTGCGTGTCTCCCCTGAAACGTAGCCCCTTTAATGACCAACTGTCTACTACGCCTTCTTTGTGTTTTCCGGCTTTGTGTGCTCTCAGGCGAAAAGACACTTTTATTGCTTTCCTTCTTCAAGTGAACAATAGACCCACCACATTTGTTCTCAGCCGTCCATATTTTCGTTTAACTCGTGGGCTTCCTACACATGTGTTCAGAAAGGATGGTCCGCCATTGGGAAGAGGAGATGTGTAGGATTGTGTATGCACCTATTAAATGTATTCTTTTAATACAGGACTTTTAGCTTCTGTATAATATGTATACTCTATATTATATACTTTTTAAAAATACTTCAAAATAATTTTATACAAATGTACAATTGTTGTTTTATTTCATAGTTTCAAATTTAAATGTGTTAGAAAAACTTTCTCTTGTATTTTGGGAGTTTTTTCTACCCTCTTGATAATTCGAAATTCTTTATTAGTCCCTCCAACTTTGAATTATCAAGAGTTGACTGTATATATATATATATATATATATGTGTGTGTGTGTGTGTGTGTGTGTGTGTGTGTGTGTGTGTGTGTGTGTGTGTGTTCCAAAAGTTTTAATACACATTTTTATTGTTGTTGCTGTGTATTGATGAGCTTTAAAGCAAGAATCAACGTGAAGTGCTGGGTTGTTGGGACATACTAGACAAAAATACCTAGTCTCCTTGCGTTTTTTTATACGTGGGGCGCCGTAGCTTAGTGGTCAAGGTATCGGATCGTGGCTGGCATGTCATGAGTTCGAGCCCAGTACCACTAAAGACCAGCCTTGTACGGGAGCGATGCACGTTAAATCTATGGAGAGTTCAAACCTGCTCCCGTTGGTGTGGCATTTAGGAGAAGGGGTGTCGTCCTCGTCACTTGACCATGGTTCAAAATTACGAAGTCCTTTGCTAAAAGCCCTCGTGTAGATAAACAGTGCGACATTAATATACACTCACTCTGCTTTGTAGCATTCAACATGGTTTTGTAAGCATCCTTTCTTTCTGCGGGAGGAAGATGTACTAATTAATGAAAATCAGCTGTATTTAGATTATAGTTGCTGGTTTTTTCCTGCATAGCTGCCGTCGCCCTCATATAAATGCATAATAAATGATTCCCTAAATTTTCGCATCCTCATCTTTTTATTCCCTCGATTTCTTTGTTATAGAACACGTAAGCATACTGCAGGAAGATTTTGAAGCAAGGTGAAGAGATTTTTTGTACCAATGGATGGTTTCCTGAGGTTATCTAATTATTACTTATCAGTCTCTTTTTATTACTTTGCACAACTCTTTTTAACTATCATCGCCATATAGGTTTTTCCCCAGTGAAGATCATTACACATCTGTATGAAAATCGGACATAACATTACACATCTGACTCTCACCGGGTGATATTGGGTGACGAGCTTGTAAAATGAAACAAAATGGAAAAAAAAATCTTTGTATGTGAAGATTTTTATTGAAAAAATTCCACTATATGAGATAACACGTAAGTGGCACTCAGACAGGAATCTTATTCAATGACGCCAGCAACGAGTTTTCTCGTAGTGTTTTTTTAATAAAAATTACCGTAAATACCATTAAAATATTATACTAGTATTTAATATCATTATATTTTATAAAATGACATACTTTCTTTAAAATAAATCTTGGCACCCAGGGATAGATGCGCTAAATTTACCTGGCAATTGAATGAGTTAATGCCCATCTCCGTGATATGTCATTAACATGTGAAAAAAATTTTAAAAACATTCAAATCAAAACTGCTTTTTTACAGCAAGAAAACTTCAAGTTTTTAACTCTCCCGGCATTAACAATTGGCAAATCCTAAACTGAAATAGTTCGATAAAGTAAGGGGACTAATTTTATAAATTAAAAATTGCTGAAGCATCTAATGCAAGTACATAAAGATCATAGATTCACAAGAACGCTCCAGTAATGTTGAATGAAAACTAAATGGGGAAACTAAATATTAATAATAATTTAGTTAATTTCTTCCGGATTAGAATTTTCTGAAAATATGGTAGAAAATGCAAATAAAATACAAAAATATATAAAATAAAATTAGACGACTGTTTTAAATTTATATGAAATAAGAAAAAGGGGAAGCATTTTTAATCTCTAAGTTCCTTTGCGGTTTCGGTTTCTTAAAAAATGCATCAAAATAAATATCGTCTCAACTATTTGATTTAAGGAAATATGGAAAAATATAGCAAAAGGCATAAGATTTAAATATTTGAAAATAAAATCCAATTTTACACATGGAATGATGATACATTTTATTATTATTTTGAAATTTCCTTTTCGGTGCATGTTTCAAAAATAATTTTTGAATGACCGTTTAATTGGTATTGATAATTTGAGAATTATTTTCTATTTTTTATGTAACTTAATGCTTGTTCATTTTATTCAGCATTTCAATTAAGTATGCTTATGTATTAGGATGTAATGGATACAATCATCCTTATAATTATAACCTGAAAATTATTGAAATACATGAAAAGAGGTTACAATACTACTAAAAGATTTGCTTCAAAGATAGATGTAATGTACAATGTATGTTTTCTGAAGTATTTTAGAATGGAAATTTCCAAAGAATAAATTTTCCATTATAACCAACACAACATTACCAAAAGGAGAATTTTCTTTTGTGCTAATTCATAGTTTTAATTTCGAATTCATTCGAAAGCAGTGAAAGGAATAATTTTTGTGGCAACATATGATTGGAATCAAAATGGAAAACAAAATTACAAGGATGAAATAAAACTACGCATAAGTAATAAAATAATTATTTATTTACAAAATTCAAGGAACAGAAAAATTACATAATTTCTTTAAAAACCATATCGGGCGTATCCTAATCCACCAAGGATACCAAAGCCATTTCCACCATAACCTAGGCCATAACCTCCATTTCCGGCATATCCAAGACCTCCATATCCAGCATATCCAAGACCTCCATATCCAGCATATCCGAGACCTCCATATCCCAATCCGGCTGCTCCAGCATAACCTCCGTGTCCGTATGGAGCGTCAGAGATCAGATGAACGGCTGCTGGGTTTTGGTTGGCGGTTCCGGGTTCGTTGGTCTTGACCTCTGCTCTGAAGCCACCGTGGTCAGCGACGTAGTGGACCTGTCGGCGGATTCCTCGGGCATCAGTGAATCCGTAGCTTCCCCGGACAGCGTGTCCTCCGTCACCGGATTCTTCTCGGTGCTGTTCACCATGGTGATCCTTTATGCTGTAGCCAAATTTGTAGGGTTGAGGTGCATGGTGGTGGATGGGCTATAAAAATAATTTTTAAAAATTAAATTGCAGAAAAAATGGGAAAGACCATCAAGAGTTTCTAAATTCTTTAAAGCAGAATCATAATTGTTCTTAATACGCTTAGAAATTCGTGTTGCAAAAAAATGATACCAATTTTAATAGTAATAGTGTGAAATTAATTTAATAAGTAATTCATATATTACATAAAATTGTGGAGAACTTCAACAATGAAATTGTTCTTATAATTTTGTTCATTTCTTAAACTAACAAGCCCTGATCATTTTTTTTTATTCTCTCAAATCTCAGAAAATCAATAACCTTAAAACCATTTTAATATTTTTGTGCTTTGAGAACATCATTTTCTTAAATAAAATCCAATATCATAAATATATTTTAGAAGCATGAAAATTATAATAACAAAAACTTTTAAGTAAGTGGCCTTCTTAAGTGGCATATAATTTTGTGTTATATTGAAATACAATTTATGTTCAAGTTAAATATGAAATATAAATAGCTGATGATTCAATCTACCGTAAATTTATTTATTAAATTTATTGACCGTAAATTAATGTTTCTATTTTTGAAAAAGATAAATTACTAATTAATCTGTTGGTTTATTTCGTCTGACGAATCAAATAAATTTTTGATTTTCGTCATCAAACTCAAAGGGAAATCATTCTTTCCTAATTCATGTATGAAACAGTTAGTCAGTATCGATTGGGATGTATAAAATGTAATGTATGTAAAGAGTTAAATAATTATTTACAACAGTGTCACAACCTGAATTAAGAGTTTTAGAAAACACAATAAATATATTGAAACATGTTTAGAGCAAAGAAACAATTCATAAGCTTTAAAAGCTCCTTCTAAATTATAAAACGTAGAAGTGCGTAAAAAGGTGTGATTTTAATGAAACTTATTCTGTATTTACGATTTTAAGACAACCTTTACATACGTCATTTTTTTAATATAGATTATAAAGATGCTATTAAAATAGATTAAGAATGAATAAAAATATATATTTTACTGTAAAACAGGCATTTTCTTCAAAATTACATTTAAATTATTTTCTAATGTTTCAGTTTGATTATTTTAAAATGTTTTAACATGTTCTGAAAATTTACATTTAAAAAAATGATAAAATTTTAAAATAGTATTTGCATTAAACGAATATCAATGCAATAGAATACATTAATAAAAAATGAAACATTTAATGATAATTATATTCAAAAAAACTTTATTCAGTTCTTTTGTTCTGTAACATAAGATTTTGTATCATGTATAAATGAAAAGAAAAAGTTAGAATTATTTTGCTGATGTTTTACGATATTTTTGAACATTTTTCTAGGAAATAACAATGATTTTGAAACTTACACTCTGAGATCAATGAATACTTTAAAAAAGAACACGGTGCACATTTTAAAACGTAATTATGAAAAACACTAATTAAAAGCTTTGAAAATTAAGTGTGAAAAGTCTTATACTTACTTCATGAAGACTGGCGAAAGCAGTAACAGCTAGGGCAGCCAAAATAAAAGCCTATAATATAAATAAAATAATAAATATATTTGGGCTAATAGGTAAAGCGTTTTAAAACTTATTTAATGATGGAATTTTTAGTTATGAGATTCTAACAAATGACCCTACTTAGTATGCATTACATGCTTACAAAACTTTTAGCCAGTCTTACTAAATTAGATTAAATTTTCTTGCATAGAGCATTAATAATTGTTTCTCATTGAATATCTCTTAAACTTTTTTAAGCACTTAGAGAAACTTTTTATTAAAAAAATATTAGCCTTACCTGAGAGATCATGTTGATTTGAATTGTCACCGAACCTGAAGCGAGTGATAGCAAACAATTGTTCGTCTCCCATATTTATACTTCGGGAAACAAAATGGGGGGGGGGGAATGATTTTCATTGAGATTAAAAAGGTGAAATGTGTTTCCGCATGAATGAAAGTTTGCTCTATTGCGTCCATTTCAGATTCCATTCTGGTAGATTAATAAAAGAAATTGTCTTCATTTCGACATTTAGCACATATTATGAATTCCAATATTTCAATACGGTTATAAAACATGGTTGAAATAAAGGTCAAGAGAGTCAATGGCAAAAAGAGAAATAAATCTATCAGTGGAGGTAATAGCACTTTTATTAAGTAAAAATTAATGTTCAGGTTTTGAAGAATTAAACATGTATATTTAGCCTAAGAACAAAAGTAACTGTAACGTAAATTTATAATTTTATCATTAAAAGAATGTCGCATTAAGAGAATCAGTACTCACTGAATTTGTTTCACTGTAAAATGGATCACAGAATTAGTGATAACTGATAGTTTTATCAGGTCGTGGAGACCAGGACAGCTATCGCGAATGGATCTCATAATTTCGAACTACAGTCAAGGGACGAGAACGACACTTGAGTAAAAGAACTAAAGAAAAACACCTTGCCCTACATTTGAACACAAAAAATGGTTGAATATAATTATTATTTCATATTAAGAATGAAAAAAAACACTAGAGGCAATAGTGATTAGCGACGCTTACTGCTGCACTGTAGGGCATGGGTTCGAATCCCAGAAAAGAGCATGGATCTTTGTAAATGTATAGGGCCTTTACGGCATGGGGGTACTCTAAAAAGCCGTGGAGTCACAAGTCTTCTCGTGAGGTAGGTAGAAGGAAAAGAGATGTGGAAGGTTCCAGACCACCCGCAGGGTGTTCTCCCTCAAAATTGGGGTGGAACCAAGCCAAATCGTTCTGTCATCTGCATGATACTCAAAGCAACGGTTATTGACAGGTGCACACTAAGCCTTTGCCACGATGAATTTCTTGGACTTCGACTTGTCAACATGACAGGTGGCATTAGCAACAAGAACAACAGAAACAATATCTATTTTCCTCACGCTCATCTAAATTTTTCGTTAACCTAAATGTTCCAAGAAATGAATCAATGAAAAAACGATCTAAATTTTTAGATACGAATAGCTTGATAAGCTGCAATCCTACATAGCAAATCCTGGAAATCTAACAGGTAAAGTGTATCAACGTAATAATTTAAAAATTTGCACTTATTCTTGGATAAAATGTAAAAACAATGGAATAGAACACACTAAGGGCGTAGCAAATTTTTGTAGATTATTTGAAAACGTATAAATAAAGTGAAAATTTTCATTCGGGGAGAATATGATAATATTTTAATGATTCACATTCTTAACCCCTTGACAAAAAAATTGTATAATTTTTAAGAAAATAATTTTAAAATGCCTACATTTTATTCAAAAAAGAAACGAGCCTTACAGTAGTCGCATACGATGTATAACATCTGAAATGCTGTCGTGGTAAATTCGCAATATCAACTTAAATCCTGAAAAAAATTAATCGTGTGCGATTGGAAATAATTTTTTCTAAGGAATACTTATATCTTTAATGAAAATTTTATTTAATTAACGCAAGGAGTAATGCAATTTTTTATCAAAAATAATTATTCTTGTTCAATTTGGGGAAGAGTGGTAATGATAACTTATGATAACTAAAATATGACACATATACTTGTGATTTCAAAGTATTTAAAAACCGTTGAAAAATAGCGTCAATAACAGTACCACTGTTAGTTGTCAAAACATTTCGATTTATGTTCATTTCGAGCTTGAGTTCCTCATTCTAAAAAGGCTACGAGTGCTCGGCTTGTCAGCAAACTGAAGTTAACTTTAAAATCACCACTCAAAATCATGGGAAGCGAGTGGCAGTTTTTTTTTCTTCACAAGACCAGAACCACCTTCGGTATATGGTAAAAGTAAAAAAACGCAGGAAATCTTTAACTTTTTGAACCGTTTGATTCGGAGAAACGTATACGACCACCGAAATCACTGTTTGTTCCATTTCAAATAAGCCTTCTGCCGCACATTTGTCCCCAATATCTTGACTAACAATACCTAGTCCACTTGTTTGACGATAAGTAATATCCATATGAGGAGCCACAGCATGTGAGTTGTTCTGTTTGCGATAGATCGCAACACCAGCTGCTCTGGGGCCTGGTCGTTTAAATTGTACGTAGCAATCGAAGTCAGGTATCGAAACACGTTCGTTATTATCTAACCACGTCTCTGCCAACGTGAGTAACGTACAATTTTGTGAAGTAACGTCGAAATTTGTTTGGTAAGCCTCAGACTTTGACAACTGAGTTTAAGGATCGCAAGTTTATCCTTGTGAAGTCTAATAAGACTTTTTGGTATGTGCGAAGTGGATTTAGAATCAAGCGCAAACGAAACCGAGTTTTTGAATTAGAATCTTTTGAAATGCTAAATTTAACAATATAAAAAAAGGCTGGCGGCTTGATGGCTACTAAAGTTGGACCCCACGTGGATATATCTTTACAAGATTCAGCTAAAGGACTTAGCTTCTTCTCTGATCCTAAAGTGAGAAAACAAAACAAAAACAAAGATTCCATAGCCTGGACTGCAGGGGTGAGGTGGGGGTAGAGCCCTCCCGAATGAAAGAGAAAAAACAGAACTTCACTGCGACGGTAGCGAAGAGACACCACCAAGCGCGCTGATTGGTCAAATTAAATAGCGCACACTTTCCCAACTTCCTGTTACACATTTCCGTCCCTTTTCACGAAATCACTCCGACAAATCTCCAGCAACTGAGAGGAAAGATGTTACACATCAAAAATGTAGTTTAAAATGAAATTGATGAGTTTAGTTACATGATATGTAGTTTCGTACTGCCATTGGATATAAAAAATAAAAATCTTTCCATGTATAAGAAATGGACCTTTTGGTGTGTTACTTTTTTATAATCCTCCTGGCCGTAAATATAGAGAGAAACCGGTTATTTTGACCGGAGAGAGATGGAAGAGGTTAAAGTATTTGTTTGTGAAAGGAACATTTTAATCTAAAAAAATTTAATTAAAAATTTTTTTAGGCTTCAATGAACTCAATTTTTTCATTATGAAGGAGATACATTCCCCGAAAGCTAGTGAGATGGATAAAAAAAAGGTAAAAGAAAATGTATAATTGTTTAGTAAAATGAGGTAAGCGTTTTTTGACGCGTTAAGCTGAAATCAAGTACTTTATTCAGATAAAAAAATGTCTATATTGATGAGTGATGAAGTATTAACAGTATTATTAAGTACTAAGTGTATTTACATTCATATAATTGGCATCATAACATTTAAACACTTAACACACATTTATGCGTTTAGCCCCCAATTCATGTTAAATTCATATATACGCCTCGATTATTAAATAAAATAAAACTAGGAGCACGCATGGTTATTAGTTCAAGGAAACATTAAAACTTTAACTTAAGAGACTGTAGATAATAATATTTAACTATTAGCTACAGTTACTAAAAATAATTGTTTTTTTTATCGCTGTCTTCACTATTAAAATCTATTATACTTCCCTTATGCTTGAATGCAAATGAAGGGCTTAACCCGGTAATGATGTTTTAATAAGATTGTTTTGATATCCACGTTTTATTTATTTGGGGGGGGGGGTATTTTAACATTTTATCAGAAAAGCTTTTTTTTATTTTTTATTTATTTCACTTCTTTTGTTTTACAAATTCTGTATATACGAGGTTTGTTCAAAAAGTATCCGGCCTTTGACCAGAAAAAACGTCTTAGTTACTTTGCAGGATTAGGATTCACACACACACAAAGCAAATTAAAAGCAGGTCCCATGCGCTTTTACACACTTAGCCCAATATTCTTTCTACTGCCGAAAACACTTCTGGAAGGCTTTCTTTGGAATGGTGCTCCACTCTGGCATCATATTCTGAATTATCTCTACTCTGAAAATGGGATCCACGTTCCAATAGCATTTTCATTTTGGGAATAATCAGAAATGCGTTGTGCAACTGTAAAATGTAGTTTTTCTGTTCCTCCGACAGAAACTTGGGAACAAATTTCGCCTCGCTCTACGCATAATCACACAAAATTGCATGCGTAGAGACTGTACTGATCTCAACTTGCTCAGCAGTCTCTGGTTGGTTAAACGACGCTCTATCATTATCAGATTTTCCTCTTTTTTTACCAACAGCTGCATTTCGAGTGGTTTGTGGCCTCTCAGAGCACTGGTCATTCTCTACTAATGGGTGGCCACTTTTGATTCGATTAACCCCCCCCCCCCGAAGGAAAAGGAGATGAATTGCTTAACCCCTAAAATGGTCTTTTTTTTTTTTGCCCAAAAGGTTTTAAAAAAGAAACATTTTTTACGACACGTAACTAACTAATACTCAATAGAATGTGAAAAGTAGAAGAATTTTATTTTAACTTTCAATTTTAAAGTTTTCACACTACTTTTTTTGTTTTATAAGTGTGGAACATAAAAAAACCCAAA
>BMAO01003460.1:0-117272 GCA_019973975.1 Trichonephila clavata
CACAATTTAATCTAATAGAATTGACATTTTATCACACAGAAATCTAGAAATGTCTAATTCAATTCCTTACTGGCCATGGTCATTTTAAAGTGTACCTCAATAAATTTAACCTGCGGCCTTACGTACTTTGTGGTTTTGGTGGGAACAAAGAGTGGAGCATTTTATCCTTTTTGTTCCAAATTTAAGAAAGAAAGCAAATGCCTGAAAGTCAAACTGCACGCTCATGAAATCAATTAGCCTAATTTTTTCCAATTTGTTTCAAGTAAGCTTCGTTCACTTTATTTTGTATCTTCACTGATCTGCTTTTCTAATTTTTTGTAAATTTTTCACTTCTCTGTTTTTGCAAATTCATTGTATTGATTTTGTTTCATAATTTGTTTTCGGGATGCGTTTTTTGTCCTTGTAACTTATTTGTTTTTGTTATTTCATTATTTTGTAATTTTTGTTTTGTTATTTACTTTTAATTTTTTTTCTTGTTTTATTTGTGTTTACTTACTTCTGTAAGCCCGTGTATTACTTGTGGTGCATGAAATTATTTTATCTGTATCTAATAAAAAATGTAGTCAAGTCACCACTTATCTTTCAAATTTTAATTAAATGTTCTAAAAACATTACATGAATCATTTTTGGAATAACTATACCTAATATTTATTCATCTTCATAAGATTCATTCATTTTTGACACACTAGTAATGGGCATTACAGAAATTAAATAGTTATGCACCGGACAAGTGTAAAAAAGCGCGTCAATATTCCACTTTAAGGCTCTCAACAGATCTTTCACTAAATTTCTTACATAAAGTCAAAAAGTATAGTGATATATATATATATATATATATATATCACTATGTATATACTATATATATATATAATATATATATATATACAAGGAGATTTATTCCTAAGTCTCGTCAGAAGTAAAATAAAAGCATCGATCACTTTATAAAATGAAGAAACCAATACTGTCCGATATTGTTGATTATTTTGTTCGACATAAAATTTTTCTCTTACACGCATATATTTTATCCGATTGTGACATATATATTTCTTACACTATGCAAACATAGAACTTTTTCAAGTAACACAAGACAAAATCTAGTAAAGGAATTACTTATCAGTACATTTTCGTGACAGTTCCTCGGTTGTTCTAAAATCGATAGTCTTCGTGAATAAAACAGTATTTTTTTCGAACTCCATAAAAAATTCAGATAGAGAAGGAAAGAATCAATATTCAAATTTCAAAATGTATCACAAAAAGTTAAAAAAAAAAGAATGCGGGAAAAAAAAATATCGAGTCGGATGTTTCCTACATTTATTTTGTGAAATATTTTAAAATATTTCCAATGATGCCTGTTGAAATCATTAATATGTTTCATTTATAGAGTGGAAAAGAATTATTGTGTTCCATAGAACTAAGTGAAAAGCTCAATATCGATGAATATTTGAAAATCGTTTATGCAGAAAAGATACTCAAATCCAGTGCTTATGCCAAATATTAACTAAGGAATATTGCTTTTACTCGTAATATAAACCTTAATTCATCATTCTTCATAAGCTGTGTTCGTACATTAAACCTTGATCATTATACTTCGTGCAAGATACTTCATACCATAATTTTTCCTCGTACTTTGTGATTTAATAGTTCAAACAAATAGACAAAACACTAGTTTTAGGTATTCAACTAAATTGGTTTTGGGAGAGAGTATTATCTTTTTATTATAATGTTTTTATATGTGTCTTGCTCCTTTCTCTATGATACTCTAAAAATCACAATAAATCCTTGTGCCACACATTGATCGAGAGGATGGCAAACAGAGATTTTTGATGATTTAACTGTGTACTTATTAACGTGTGTAATGAACGAAAAACAATTAAAATTAAATGATGCTTTATAACTTGCATTTTAATAAATAAACAAGAGATTAATTTGCATTTATATATTTTTTAAAAAAAAACCTTTAGATTAGATAGATGTTTCTTCTTTACAAATGTATTTCTAAAAGAAATATAATCATTAATTACTATAGTATTGATATATTCATAAGACCACTTAGAAAGTATTATATTTTAATGCATAACATAATAACTGACTTAGTATTTAATCACCGATATACAAACAGATAGACTTAGCATGCATTCAAATGGGAAATTTATTTTAAAATTTAAGAACTCGATAATATAACGTGGAGGAAATTGAGCTAACACTATTAGTTTTTACTTTATGTTTTGCTATATGAGGATTCAAGCTCACTTTATAAATAGTCTTATGGAAATTTTAAAATGGCTGACTCTCTGTAGCATCAGAACTCAAGAAACTTCGACAACGACGGTCAAGGGTTCGCAACAATGACCACTAGACTACCGTGGCCACGAAATCATGACATCATTCGAATAATCTTGATTAATTATATGAAATGAAAGATAAGAATTAAGACAAATGAGCATCCATACTGTAAAACTAACGAACATTACGTTCAATTCTATATTTTTTTTCCACGTGCAAAATGAGACGCCTATTTGTAGACATAAAAATTACCTGAAAGAGAATTGTATGCATCTGCTACCGCAAACCTCTTTTAATTTTAATGTTTAACTATTGTGAATGAATTTTGTCATCGACTGCTGTTTTTCTGGACAATTGCATTTAAAAATACCATTTTAGAAAAATTAAAATAAAATATCTTCATTTGAGAAAATTTAACTCAAAATTTAGAAAGTAAACACGCTTTTTTATTTATAAATAAGGACGAAATTTATTTCTAGAATAAAAAGAAATGATGTTATGTGTAGAATGGTCGTGGAATCTATGAGATTATGCTGCAACAGTTAAAGGTTTATGCGTCCACAAAATAAATTTGTTCTATGTTTCAATTAATTTTAAGTTCACACTGAAACCTACGACTGCACACCGAAATGGAATGTGAACACAGATGCGTAAATTTAGATCTATTTCATCCATTTGCACAAGATAAATTGGTCGAGAATAATGCTCACTGTACACAAGATATCAATAGTTGCAAGTTTCAGAATAGCATCTCTATGCGATATATCTGTAATGTATAATGAATTGTCTACAGTTTATCATTATTATTCCAGCAGGAAATTAAGTACTTCGATATAAGTATGCAAATATTGCACTCCGAGATATCAGTTAAATGTTACATTGGCTGATTATCACTGCATCAAGTTACATATTACATATAAAGTTTTGTTTAAACGATACTGCAATAGTAATGAAAATCTATCAGTATTTTGTTTTTGATCCTTGTTATTGAGATAGGTGATTTTTTTATTAAAAATAATTGAATGTTTTAATGCTCTCGCTCTTAAACATTTTCCTTTTCTTACAGTATGTAAGAAAAAAAATGTCTATTCAATATAACTTAAATATATAACTGAAAATTTTAAATATAATGTTGATTTTTAACATTATTGAAAAATAAATTCTCAATTGTTCAAACTAATTGTTCAGTTGTGCTTTTATAAGGCTAGTGTATCGAATGATCTGTAATAATTATATCTGCGAATTCAATGAAATGCACCCGATAATCATTTTAAACCCAACGGAAAAAAATCCCTATTGAAATAAGACTTTTATCTTGTACTCTACCTATTGGGATTTTAGATCAACACAAATACGCTCATGTTTGTGGAAATTAAGAGATCATGAATGAAATAAAAATTAATATACGTTTTATTTGGTATAGGTGCAAAAAATGATTACATTTTCGAAGCAAGAGAACAATATTAAAATTGATTGAAATCAAAATTTTTCGTACCTACCCCGTATTGAAATAAATGCTTCTATACGAAATTGCATAGAGTCAAACACATTTTGAATGTATCTGAAGAAGAGTATTCAATATTGTTTTTATGCTTACCCAAAGTTCATCTAAAGATGTCGAAGGATAAGTCATGAGCAAGACTCTGACCCCCGAAACTCCACACATGTTCAACAAGCGACATTACCGGGAAATACGCAGGCTAACATTCCTGACAATGTCGGCGTTCTGCTGAAATACTGTTCCTGGTATGCCTTGAAAAAAGGGAACAGATTCAGGCTTTATAATTCCACTGATGCTGTTAAGATTCCCCGTAATTGGTAGAATTTAGATCAATCATAATGTCCAATCAGACCCTTCATTATGGCGTTCAATAATGCCCTCTGGATGAAAGTGTTAACCAAACTAGAGTCTGAAAAGAATGTTATTATCGCTGTACCAAAAGTGAACTCGGAAGTTGTCAGAAAAATCCACTTTCCTCTAATCAGCACAAAAGTCCATGTGCCCACTATGGCCTTATGCACCGATGGTTTTGGAAGAGGGTATCATGTATAAAGTTTTTATTGCAAGTAGTTAATGATGCTGCAGCTGTTGACGAAATGATGAAACAAATAAAGATACATTTGTAACAGTGGACCAATGCATTACCAATTCTCTAAATAAAGATGTGTGATCCATCAGTCATGCGGACCTGGTGTTCTCCGCCATGCATTGGCGTTCTCTTTCTGGGTCCCCTATCAAATCTTCGAGTTGTACGATTCCTGTTATGTTGCACACGATTGGCTCTTACACGATAAGACAATCTTCTTTCAATAGGGCAATAATTCCTTCCTCGTTCTAATTTCTTAAACTGTTCAAGAGCCGCACCCTTTCGTCGAAGAAACATGTTACAACTCACCTATTTCTTATGAGTGGAAAGAATCACGGATAAAACACACGCTTTCTACAGCCGTATATTTATATGGATCCATCTACCGTTTAAAAAGTGCTCAGTTCACATATACGTGAAGAATTATTCGCATAGCATACCCAACTTTGCATTTGTTGAAACTTTCAGCTAAATTGGATTGTACCTCCATGGTGAAAAGATTTCACAAACAGCAGTGTGTATTAGAAAAGAAAGGGTTTTTCAAATTGTGGGGTTGCCCCCCCCCCTAGGGAGGCGGAATCAAATTAAAAAGTCGAAAATAAAAGGTTTAAAATAAGTATTTAAAAATTTACTAAAAGGAAGTAAAACAAAATACATTCCGACACAAAAATTAATACACATTTACACTGATATAATATACTTATAAATATACCAGTACTGCTCAATATTTTTGATATTTAATTTGTCAATATCAAATTAAAAACAAGTTTATAATTACTAATTACTCCCAAGAGATTTTCATGTACACAACTTTGTAAATATCTTGTTAGTTTTAATGGTTTATAACTAAAGTAGTATTTTAGCTTTACGTGGTACCAGGTGGTTAAAATTTAAACTTTCCCTATAAATGGCCTCCTACAGTGCAAATGGGTGAATTGCATGCAATAAAATTTTATATATGGACTGCACACCACATGCGCTCACAGAATGTTGAAGAAAAAAAAGAAATTTAGGGAATTTTCGAAAACAAATATCTTTTGGCAAAAACATGAAATTTAACTATATAAACAAACGACCAAAAAGGAATACAGAAACAATATTAACAATCCAGAACAAGAATGATGAGTTATAAAATGCAAAACTGGGAAAAGCTGTCAGTTGTAGGAGAAAACTGTCGAGATTTGCATGCTTGAGAAGAAGAAGAAACTTTATGTGAAACAGTTTTTGCATAAAGCATTGTTTGGAAACGTTTATAGACATTGTCATGTTTATGCGGATGTTTCCAGCTGTACTAATGATGGTTTCTTATTATTGGTGAAACTGTTTTACGAAAACAAAGGGAATGCTTCTGAGATAGTTCGTGAAAATCGTTGTAGAAAAACCTACTACTTAGACCAATCTCTACTAAAGGTCTTCGGGCCATGATTAAGAGATTAGAAGAGACCGGCAAATTAGGAGTTCACCTGGAAGAGGCCGTAAACGTGTTACACCGGAACTTGTTGATCCCAACAAGACAGCTGTTGACTCATAATTGCAGACATCAGAATTTCAGGGTAGTAGCACTCGTGAAGTTTCTCGAAAGACACAGACTATTTTTACAGAACTGTCAGAAAAGTACTCAGAAACATAATGCACTATTTCCCATACAAGATCCGCCATAACCAGGAGCTGCTTGATCCGGACAAGGCACGACGTCTTTCATTCGAGGACAGTTTTCTCAACGTAATACTGTTGATCTGTCACGGCCTTGGAATAACCATGTGGAGCGACGAAGCTTATTTCTTCCTCAATAGGACAGTTAACATACAGATTTGCCGATTTTGGGCTAAGGAAAATCCACGGATCTACTCTGAAATTCCCCAATAATCTCCAAAGGTCACTGTGGATTCATGGCGACATTCATCCTTGGGCCATTCTTCTTTCATGAAATCAGATAGCGCCTACCTGTCACATGTTCACCTGTCACATGTCACTACCTGCTACGTGCCGTTGGTACCATGACATGCTGCAGACGTTTGTTTTGCAGCAATCACATCAAAGACGGGTCATTACATCGACCATTTTCATGCAGGATGGTGCACCCCCACTTATCCATAGGTCTGTAAAAGTGCTATTGCTCCAACACTTCACAGAGGAACGAATTATTAGTCGCTCTTTTCTTAATCTATGCCCACCACGTTCGCTGGATTTAACTCCATGCGATTTCTGGTTATGGGGCTTGTAGTGTCTGGCTACTGTTGGAGTAGATAAAGGGATGTTTGTCGTAACTATTGCACTTACGGAGGCGGGTTACTGTTTTTTTGTGAAGGGAGAAAGCGATTGACCCTCGAACATGACGTTCAGGGAAGAAAGAGCCCCTTGTTTTCGAAGCTCGAAGCGCTAGACTGAAGTTAGTGAGAAGGAAATTGAGTTTCTTTAGTGTTAGACCGACGCGCAGTGCGTGGTCTGCTGTTTCAAGAAGAAATATTTTTGGAGTAGTTTTTTTACACGACAGACAGTGTTTAGTTGACTGCATAAAGAAGAGAGTAATTCTATTGGCTGTTGTCGTGAAGTACAGCTGTGAGAAGTAATTAAAAAGTAATAAAGAAGATATTACAGGGCTATTAAAAAAGTCTGGCGTATCTTGGAGGTGTTGCAACGTTGAACGACTTAAAGAATCCATAACACTTTATGTGCGAAGCCTCACAACTGATCAGTTACGATCTGCTGTTCAACACACTGCCCATCGCCTTGAAATTTTGCAGGTGAATGAGGGTGATTACTTGGAGTACCTTTCCCTACATCGTCCTGGACACGATTGACAACTGCTCCTCTGGAACAATTTCGTCCTAATCTGTTCATGTTTCTGCAAACTGAATTGTTTTTCTCTCTCTAACCTTTACTTAATGTGGTGGTTCGATGACAAGGTGATATGAAACAAATAAAAAAAATGCTAATACTTTTTCTTTATTCTGTTTTGGTCGTTTATTGTGTTAAATTCATGTTTTTCACGAAAAAGCGCCATCTGATGGACAGTTTGGAACTAATTTTTTTAGAAATTCCGCGAGCGCATCTCGTGTACAACCTATTGATGGGAGGCTGGCCGACAATTTAGTTGACACCCAAATAATCAGTAATTTGTATATCCCCTTGTTTACAGGATGTTGTTTACATTTCTTTCTCAGATGCTCAACATGCTGAACTCTGTAATTCACATTGGAAAAACGTTCTACAACTCTATAGGGACCTTCGAACTTAGGTCTGATTTTTGGAGATAATTTAGATTTAAGGTTAGGTGCCCTGAAAAAACATAAAGAACCAATTTGATAATCGTAATGATGCGACTTTGTATTTTTTGAGCTAAGAGCGATATCCGATGCCTCTTGATTTTTCAAATTATCTAGGACTTTCTGAAAAATATTCTCTAATGAAGGTAAAAGTCTTCCGACGTATTCATACGTATTTTGTGGTGTACCGACAATTTAGTTGGCCCCCAAATAATCAGTAATTTGTATATAACCCTTGTTTACAGAATGTTGTTTAAATTCCACGGTCGGGACTCATAAATTTGCGTAAACTTCGTAACTTTTGTAACTTTGCGCTTGATTAGTGTCCAATGACGAGGCGGGACAAAGAATGCGCGCAAGCACAAAGGGTGGAATTTGCCTGCACTTAAATGGGGTGCCGAGGACAATTTAGGGCAGATTAGATTTTTGACACAACGCCCGCACTCTCTAAATCGGATATTTGTTTCCTAATTTCGTTTCTGAGGTTAAATGGAATTTAATAATTCGGACATCTAATTGGATAATTATGCTGCAGTAATATTCTATGAAGTTCTGTATTAGCCGCCGATAATTCAGCGGTTGATCGAGCGAAAGCATTTTTGTGTTTTAATAAAAGTTGCACTAATTTAATCTTTGTTCTGGGATCTAAGCCGGATAATTAAAATCTTTTTCAGATAGTTCAGGTAAAGTATCCCGGGATACTGGTAAATCAGCAGAAAATTCTTCATAATTATTAACGGTGCAAATTTTCATATTTTTATTTAAAGTTACAATGTGTTCAGAATTATTCGTAACTTGCAACTCAGTTGTATTAAGTTGAGAATCAAAAGTGACATGCGGTGAATTTATGCGTATACCCTTATTTTTTAATTTAACAGCACCAACAATAGTCGCAACTACACTAGAGTGAGACAAAACTGGTACCCTGAAACGAACATTTTTAATCTGCTTTGGACCAATAATAGTTTTATTTTCCAAAATTCCAAAAATATCACACCCGGTGTCATTTTGCAAATAAATTTTATAATTAACAAATGGAATGGAATTCTCGGCAATTCTCAAACAATTAAATTCCGTGTCTAACATCTCGTGCCTAAGCTTAATAAAATCGAAACCCTAGATCGCTGTGTAACTATTAATTCTTGCTTAGTGATAAAAAAGATTTGCTCACAATGAAATTCCCCCAAAACCAAATGTATCTTGTAACAACCCACTATCTCAACTTCCCCGACATTTACAGCCTTGATTTTCACTAGAACTTCCAACGGTTTCATATATTTATTCTTGATTTTCTCGAAAAGAGAATTAGCGAAACAGAAGCTCCAGAATCAATTAAAATTTTGAACTTATAGCCTCGAGAACTTGCCTCGACAATCGGTAAATCAAAATTGTAAGTGGGAGAGAGAGCGCCAAATTGTCTTTCTTCTAACGACGCCCCTCTCCTCAAAAGTTTAAATTCCCTGGGTTTCTTTTATTTTGACAATCATATGTGCGAAAACCCCGCCTAGAATTTCCCGGTGACGGTGAGTCATAAATCACTCCTCTAGTCGGCGCGACATTGTACACAGGGTTGAACGGACTCATAAATTTGGGTAAACTTCGTAACTTTTGTAACTTTGCGCTTGATTACTGTCCAATGACGAGGCTGGACAAAGAGTGCGCGCAAGCACAAAGAGTGGAATTTGCCCTCACTTAAAAGGGGGTGCCGAGGACAATTTAGGGGCAGATTAGATTTTTCATGTCAGAATAAACTCTTCTATTTCGAAGAATTAGGTAGGATTGATCGGCGGAAATGCCAGACCTTCCATCATCTTGTCTCCTGTTTCAAATAAGTGAAATTCTTATTGTTTGTTCATAGTTCTTATTCTTCAATCTTAATAGTGCTTAATCTAAATTTCGTAATGTGTTTTAATTTGTAATAAACTAATTTAATTTAATTTTAATCCGAGTAATGTCATTAGCTTGCGTTGTCTCAATAATTCATTTAAAGTACTAGCCACTATCATGATGCGGACTAAGTTAAATAAGCGAACCTGGGTAGTTGTTAAGATGTTAGTTTTAAGTAAAATTAGTCAGCGCCGCATCACTATATACAATTTTTTTTTACAATTTTTTGCATTTTTTTATTTGTTTGCACTGTAGGATGCCGTTTGTAGGGGAAGTTTAATTATAACCAAATCGTACTTCTCATATATAGTACGAAAAACTCAGGAGCTGCTTCATACGGACAAGTCATAACATCTTTCATTCAAGGATAGTTTTCTTAACGTAATAACTGTTGATCTGTCATGGCCTTGGAATGGCCATGTGTAGCGACGAAGATCATTTCTACCTCAATGGGACAGTCAACACACAGAATTGCCGTATTTGGGCTAAGAAGAATCCGCAGATCCACACTGAATTCCCCAAATGTCAAGTATCCAAATGTCATTGTCTGGTGGGAATTCACGGCGACATTCATCTTTGACTTATCCTTCTTTGATGAAGTAGGTACAAACTAACAAAAAAAACCTCTTTTACATAAGCTTCTTATTCTCACTCGACTTTTTTCTCCTACAACGGACAGCTTTTCCCAGTTTTGTATTTCATTACTCATCATTCTTGTTCTGGATTGTTAATACTGTTTCTGTATTCCATTTTGGTCGTTTATTGAGTTAAATTTCATGTTTTCCTAAAAAGGGTTTTTTTTTGAAAAAAAATCCCTATAATTTTTTTTTTTAAATTCCGTGAGCGCATCTCGTGTATGGGCACAATATACAAAATTTCATTACATTCAGTTCATCCGTTTGCGCTGTAGGAGGCCGTTTACAGTTATAACCACCTGGTACATTTTCATTGCATTCATTACATTTTTATTATATGGTGAGGGCGCGATGAAAGTTGTGATTGAAAATTGCGCCGCAAATATGTAAAGTTTGAGAAGTAATGGGTAAAGATCCCATCTCCTGGGTAAAAGATCCTCACCTAATATGGAAAATGTTATAACGAGCTATATAGACATTGTATTTATAAGTAAAACTAGCACTTAATGTTTTGTTTCAATTTCCGTTGTTAATTATGCAAGTGCAATAATCAGTACTATATATGCTTAAAGTACAGCCTTTATTTAAAATATCAATGCGTAAATAAATATCTGTATACAGATTTGAGATATGTATTTTTAACTTGACAAACCCAAATATATGTCTAGTCAATAGGAGTTTTGATAGCATCTTTTAATAATACATTTTAAAACGCATTTGATAGATTTTTATTGTAAATAAAATAAAAAAAGACAGTAAATAATAATTTAATTTAAAAAATTCTGTAAAGCATTATCTCATCTTCTTGATTCTCTAATGATTTTCGTTCAATATATAGTTTTTTCTGGGTAAACAAACATTCCCAATATATACCAGCGTGTGCTTTAACAGACCCTCTAAGGCAAGATACATAAATTAAAATTTTATATTTAACGTTAACTCCTCACGCACTTTGGTCATTAAAACCCAATCCGTCGGCTATCAAACATGGGTGATATCTAAGCCTCGTGTCAATTTGAAATAAATCTTGCGCTGCAGTTGAGGTTTTTCTGTCGATTCATAAAAAAAGATAGGGTACACCCACTGTCCCATCAATTTATTTTTCCGATTGAACAATTTACCAAACGACTTTCATACTGTCAGTCTTTTATATTTAGTAAACTCATTTATTTAATGTAAATTCACGGATCTTTTTAATAGGGTGACATTTTTTTCAGTTTTGTGGGTTTTACTCTTTAGTATTTCGAAATGAAATTTCTTATACATATCGATGATGAATATTCTTTAAATTAAGAACAATATTCCTCAGAAAAAAAGAGAAATATTTTAGTGTATTTATAATACTTCTTTGAAAAACATCTCCCCTTCTCCCTTTCATCAAAATCTTCATAAAATAAAATGCGAATATGCATCTAACACCGTTTGAAGCCCAATATATAAAGGTCAGAAATAGGAATCTAGCAAGTGTTACCCTGAATACGTTTTTCAATTACCGTAAATCATCACTATTTTATGTATATTATTGATTTCCTTAAATTTTGCTTTGTGAGCTAAATGACTGGCAGCTTATCCCGATTCATTAAATGTTAGACAGAAATGAGATCTACAGATTTAAATTCTATGATCGTTCATGATAATACAAAGTTGTTCGAAAAAGGTAGCAAGGGCTAAAAGTAGTAGAAAAATATGAAACAAACAACAGTGAATTGGAATTTGAGTGGATGAATAAAAAGTATTTTATTAAGGATTGAAAATTCGAACCAGATATATATATATATATATATATATATGTACTAGATGACCCGGCCATGCTTTGCTGTGTCTTTGTTTTAATGTTTTAATTCACTGATTTATAATATTGTTCTAAGACATCCATTGCTGTCAAATTATTTACAATTTAGGAGAGAGGAAATTAACCCGCGGTCACTCGCGCCTGTTATTGATACCGTCGTTACTCGCGAGGTGTAGAGAACACCCCAAACTTTTAACACGTGTATTAAAGGATGAAAAAAATTCAAGTCAATTATGATACATATTTATAAAGTACAAGATGTTTTTTTTTGTATTATGCAAATGAAATTGTTAAATTTATTCCACACAAAAAATAAGACTAATATTAATATAAACTAAACCTACAAAATTTTCATTTTAAAACATATAATTTTATATTCTGTCATAAAACACAAGTAAAACTTTTTTTTCAGTAATAAAATTACTTTGTAATTACTGTTAAGGATAGTAGAGAGTAGAAAACAAATATTTTAATCATTTTCCAAACATTCAGAGCAGACTGTATTCATATTCTTTAAACACATATTTGTTTTACATTGAAGGCAAACACTATTGGTTTTTACATCTTTTACCCGTGGACAAGCAGTGCAGAGCCTCTTTTTTGGAGAATTAATACTCTTTTTACTATCTTCTGTGTCAGTAAAGCTTCTTTTGAATTTTTTGTCAATTATTTGTTTTCGTGAATTTATTTGTTGTTTCTTGCTCAAAGTTTCTTCCAATTCTTGTGCCGTATCTATGAGATGAACAGATTGTTTAATATGGTGCTCTTGTGAAATTACACAGTCTTCGAAATCACTTAGTTCATCCTCAGAATCTGTCGATACAGTATCTAATAGATGACCGAGTCACTATTGCTCCCTTTCCCATGGAATTTTTGCCGTAATTTCTGAAAAACATTTTACAAAATTTAAGAAAAAATACTATTTTACAATTATTTTTAAGTTTTATATTATTTTTATACTACAATTATTGAAATTTTAAAGAAAATATACATGCATTTTATTATATTTGAGAAGGAAATATTAACAGAGAGAGTGAAACACTTACCCTGTTTTAGATGCTTCGAGTACAATAATATAACTCAATCACTCGCGGGGTGCTATGAGCACCCCAGATAAACTTTTGAAGATCGTTACGTTCCAACCGACCGAGCCGTCCAACCGTCATTGAACCTTCAGACCTGAAGATTAATTTAATTTTTTATTACGAAATGTGTTTGCTGGCTAAATGCCTTAAGAATATTTCAAAAATTTCATTTTAGTATACACAAGCATATCCATGCATGCAGGAGTTTTAGCTACTACAAACAATTTCAAAAATAAAAGTTTTAGAAACAAGTAAATTTTAAAAAAATAAAATCTTACCTTGTCAAAGTTAGTATTCTGTACAACTTACTAATATTTGTTATGATACTCCACAAATATTATGTTTTGTTATCCGTTAGTTTATATTTAAACTTTACATTACTCTATTTAACTATAAATTCCGCTCCAAAATTTAACAGTTGAAGTTGCAGTTATGATGTTATCACAAATTATTTACGTATGAATAAATAAAAAGGCTCTGGGCAATAGTTTCGGGATATTTAAAAGGTCAATATCTGCCAAAAGTGGGCGTGGCATGTCAGGTGACGATTTTTTAAAAGTTATTTTACATACTTCTAATTCAAAAAATGGCATAAATGTTATATTCCTAGAAAGGTCATGAAAATAGGAAATTTCAGAAATATCAGAACTTGACAATCGATAATCTGAAGATGTTTAGTCTACTGCAGTGATTCTCAACCACTGTGCTGCGGCACTTTTGTTTGCCGCCAAATTTTAGAAATGTATATAGTAAAAATTATAATGCTTTTTTTTATTACGAGTAAAGTTTAAATTAAAGAAAAGTACTTATATATATATTAATGTGTTAAATTATTAAATAATATAATTTAAAAAGAAAATGTGCAAATTATTTTAACAGGAATGGGTAATTAAATCCATAAAATTTTTTTAATTACTTGTTTTGTAACGCGTTCTTTCTTAGAATCATAAACTGATTTTTATGCCTCAATCGGCCTCAAATCAATTTTTTGAAAGCGTTTTCATACAAATGTTCTTCATCCGAATAGGGACGTTTACGTACGAATGATCCCATTGCATTGAAACGACATAGATGTCTTCCACTGCAGCCGCAATAATTCTTGCGTATAGAAACGAAAGCGTGTGATCTGCGAAACATTTGATTGAATTGAATTGAATCCGAATTGAATCATGAAACATCCGAGTTGAATCCGAAAACAAATTTCCTTTGCACTATTGTGTTTTCAAACTTGAATAAAACGCATTCAAAGTAATATTGGATTCGGCTTTTTTTAATAATTTTTTGATAATATGTTTTTTATTTTAACAGGACCTTCCGAAAATGGATAAATGGTTAAAAAGAAGAAAGCTTAACGATGATAACCTAGTGGCCCCACGCCCGGTACAAGTAAAGATATTTCATGCTCCAAAAAATATGCTGTTCATTGGAAATACGACAATTTTTTCAAATTTGGATTTAAATCTACAATGGAAAATGACATGTTTGTTCCCGAGTGTGTAGAGTATGTGGTTGTAAACTATCAAATAGAGATATGGTTCCGAGCAAGCTCCAACGTCACTTGCTGACTAACCATTCTTCGCTTTCAATAAAAGATAAAAGCTACTTTCAAAAGTCTTTATCTTCAAAATCCAAGCAAGTAAAGGTTTTCGAAAACAAATCGGTGAGTCTTAAAAAGCTCAAATAGCTTCTTATTAACTAGCTGATATGATTGCAGCTAAATTAAGACCTCACAATTTGGCTGAAGAAATTATATTATCCTTGTCACACAAAATTATAAAAATAATTATTGGGTATCAGCAGATAATGGTATTTGTAAAATATCAGTTTCGAATGACATAATCCATCGCAGAATCAGACATATGTTGCAAGATATTGAACAAAATACTGTAAAAAAATGAGTGTGCTTTATACCACACGACTGAAGTAAAACTTATTTATATAGCTCTATCTATATGTATGTATATATATGTGTGTCTATATATGTATATTCATATACGTATATTAATTTTCTAAAAATATTTAAATTTATTATGGGTTTTTATCAATAAATTAGTGTTGTTGAAAAGATTTTTTATTTTTATTCATTATTTTCACTATCGGATACATTAGTAATTACAGGGGTTGCTTGTAAGACCGAACAATAGACTTATGTTATAAGAAATAAGACATATATGTTTTAGAATGAAAATTAGAAAGGTATCTAGAGAAAACTGCATCGATTGTTGTTCTATGTCTCGTGGTAGGCTCATTTCGGTTATTATTCATTTTATTCATTTGTAATTCTAATTTATTTTGTAGAAGTTTACCAAGAGTTGTCCATCTTCGGACGTGAAATTAACATTGGAATCTCCTGCTAAAATTAGTGGCAACGAATGATAGTTTTCTCCTAATTCTTCAGAGCCTACCACGACCATGAATCATAAGTCTTTTATATAAAAACTTTATAACATTGTTAAGTGTGTTATCAGGCAAAATATAAGCAACTACCATTATGATGTTTGTCCCATCGTCCAAAACACAGTGAGCAGCACATACATCACCAATTGATGATTGGCCAATATCGATTTCAAGAATATATCGTAATAAAATGTCCATGTTCGAAGTTACTTTATTCAAGATATCATTCGATTTCTGATAAATTGCCACTCCTGCTGATCTAAGATTTTAACGCTTAAATCTCGCAATACAATTAAAATTCGGGATGTCAACATTTTCATCGTCATTTGACCAGGTTTCTGATAGAAACAAAATATTGCTTGAATCAATTACGGGTTCGCTCAAATCTGACACGAGTTTATGAGACTTTGGAAATTGAAAGTAACCATGGACAACTTTTTTCTGTCATTCATGAAAAATAGAAAAAGCAGCCGCGGGTTTGCGAAGCGGTCACCCTCCTTCACATCGACCGCGCTCGGCTTTGCTGCCGTTATGAACTGAAGTGCAGCGGGTGCTTAGTGCTCGCCACCAAGGTTGTTGTTAAGGTGGTGACACGGTAATCCCTTCCCAAGTCAAGATTACGTCCGTTCGCCTTGCCCGATTACACTTTTCGTAACGCTGTCATCAAGCATTCACCAGATGACTCCCCAAGTGAAGCACGTGTAAAGAAGTTTTACTTCAAAACTCTTGCAAATTCAAATTTTGCTCTACAAATCGATGAAACAACTGATATTACGGGAAAAGTTCAATTAATTGCATTCATTCGGTTTATTCACGAAAATGATATAATTAATCAATTTTTATGTTATCGTGTGAGTTACCTAATTTTACAACTGGCAAACATATTTTTGATGTAATTAGTTCATATTTAGAAGAAAGTAAAGTTTCGTGCAATTCATGTATTGGCATTTGCACAGATGGTGCTCCAGCTATGACTGAACATCTAAAAGAATTTGTAGCACATGTTAAAGAACTGAATGGGGATATATTAGTTACTCATTGTTTTTTGCATCGAGAAACACTTGTTAGAAAATATTTGCCTTCAGAATTGAAAATAGTTCTGGAACAATGTGTTAAAAAGGTTAATTAGATAAAATCAAGACCATTAAAAAGTCGCTTATTTAGTAATTTATGCCAAGCTATGGAAGCGAAGTACGAATCATTGTTACTGCATACAGAAGTCAAGTGGTTGTCCAGAGAAAAAAGTTTTATCTCGTGTACTGCAATTAAAAGACGAAATGAAAATGTTTTTTGAACAAAATAAAAACTATGATTTTGTACATTTGTTGGAAGACAAAATAGGGTGTGTTAAACTAGCTTACATATCACACATTTTTGTTATTTTTAATAACCTAAATTCAAGTATGCAAGGGCCGAAAGAAAATATATTAAACTCCTCAGATAAACTGTGGGATTCCGAAAACAAATAACTGTATGGAAGAATAAAACTCAGGAAGGATATTTGGAAATGTTTGAGTCAGTCCCAAAGGATTTTAATAAAACTATTCATAAACTTGCTATTGACCATTTGACAACATCAGAGGAGGGGATTATTCATCATTTCCCAAACTTAGATATAAAAGAATTTGATTGGGTTAGTAATCTATTTGTGATAACGAATACTTCTGTATTTGAACTAACTTTGAATGAAGAGAAAGAACTCATTTCGCTTTCTAATAATCGAGATTTAATTTTAAAACATTCGGAAGAATCAGTTGATTCATTTTGGATTAACATTAAATGCGATTACCCCATAATCACCAAAACAGCTTTAAAATATTATTACAATTTTCTAAATCTTATTTGTGTGAGTTAGGATTTTCAATGTTGTCAACCAACATAAAAATGAAAAAAAGATTGAGATTGTTAAATGGTGATGACGATATGAGAGTAGCATTGCCATTTTACGACCCAATATAAATGAAATTATCAAAAAATATCAAGTTCAAATTTCTCATTAAAAGTATTCTTATTATTCATTTGTAATTAATCCCTTAATAAATGTACTGTTGTTTTTGTACTACATATTATTTTATTTTATTTTACGTTCCAAATTATTATCATAAAATATTTTACACAGTGTATAGGTAAGTAAACAACTTTTAAACTTATCTTTTTCTTTGTGTACCGCCAAATTTTGAAATCGTTAAAAGTGTGATGCGACAAAAAAAGGTTGAGAATCACTGGTCTACTGACTGACCCTAACTTCCTTGTGTGTGTGTTCGGATTTCCAAATCACAATTGAGCAAAATTTGCTTACCACTCCAAAGATGGCTTTTATGTGTATGCTTGAGAATTGTAACGCCTGCTGGTCCATAAACACCAATCTTTACGTCACTTTTGACAGCTGATCTCATATAGGAATTCTCCTCCGACCAGTTGGAAATTTTTAATTCCGTCAATGTTAGGTTCGATTTATGGTAGAAGAAGTCATCGAAATATTTTAATACCCAGCATCACATTCAGTGTATAATGCATTAAAACACCTATTATTAATTTGAACGGATGAAAGTATTCTTGAATTTTCATTATAAAAACATTTCAGAATCCATATAAATCATCTTCATTGGCTAAATTCTACAGAATTCGTTTTAAAAAGCAGAAAACATAAGAATTTATTAATGAAAAATATGAAATATTTTACACATTTTAAGACCAAATAAGTTTCATCTCTCTCATGGATAAGAATTATTTATGACATCTTTTGATATTAAAATATCAAAATGGAAATGCAAGTCTGTGTGTGGTTCTATTCCATCATTCCCTTCCAACTTGTAAGATACTTTCAAGAATCCACAGAAGAAAAATTTCACTTTTCAGCGGTTTTTCGTCTCATAACAGGAACTCTTTCCCCTCCATTCCGGAAAAAAATTTCGCACAAAAAAGTAATAAAAGGAAAAAATATCATGAACCATAAAATGAAGGCCATTTGTAGTCCGGTATTCCCAAAGCGCATTTTCGAAACACGAAAAAGCATTCGTTTCGTTGATGTCGGAGAGCAAGAAACATGTGTAAGTGGAGATGATATATATATATGGATATATTATGGAAGGCGCAATGTGAGCAATTTATATGAAAATGGGACAACTCCTTTTTCCCGAGTCGAATTCTGCAAAGTATTTTAGAGCGAAAGGAATTTTTTAAAAAATATTTGTCTACGAAAAACTTATTAAATGGAAAATGTTTAATTTCAGTACAATTATTTTTTGTATAGAGCAATATAGTTATGACATGAGAAATATGTTTGGGTGAAATTGTATTTCTTTATTATTAAAATTTTATTTTTTTATTATTTAAATTGTATGTTTTTATTATTTAAATTGTGTGTTTTTACTATTTAAATTGTATTTTTATTTTTATTCAAACTGTATTTTTATTATTAATCAAACACTATTTTATTATTAATTGGTTATTTGTCTTTAACACGATTTTATTAGATTCCTCTGTATGTAATGAAATATTTTAATTAGATTTTTACCCAATTTAGAAGGACAGATTAATCGGAAATTTTCACAATTGTCAAGCATCGAAAATACAATAATTTAATTTTGACTTCTGATTTTATTAACTGCTCTGATAGCATATGCAGTGATGTATGGAAGTGTTCACTCAAATTTTTTGCAAACAAATATTGGCA
Source organism: Trichonephila clavata (assembly GCA_019973975.1). Taxonomy (NCBI): domain Eukaryota; kingdom Metazoa; phylum Arthropoda; class Arachnida; order Araneae; family Nephilidae; genus Trichonephila; species Trichonephila clavata. Next base: position 19,109 of record BMAO01003460.1, read on the forward strand.
ATGAGTTATGCAATGCACAGCAAGCACGTCAGGAACTTTATTTTTTAAGCACGCTATGAAGACTTTGTGACGCCCTGTCATAGCCGGTGCGTCACCTGCAGCAACTGACAAACTAATTTTAAAAGGAATTTCCTTTTCGTCAAAAATCTTTTCCAATACATTAAATATGGTTTTTTCTTTTGTAACCGTTTCCAAATTGGTAGCAAACAACATTTCTCGACATATATTTTTTCATCTTCAATAAACCTCACATATGACGATAACAATACTTCATTGGTTGATAAAGTGGATTTATCCAGCTGAATTGAAAATGGACAAGCTTGCAAATGATTAAAAAACGATTCTTTAATGTTTTCATCAATTCGTTTTTGCATAGATTTAGTGCTCGAAGGAATTTTTCTGATAATATCTGCAGCTGGTTTATGAGGCACAGTGATTATTACTTCTTCAACTGCTGGTAAAATTAAATCTTCCCCAATAGTATGTGGCTTGCTTGTTTTAGCAATCAACAATGAGATAAGATAAGTGCTGAAAAATCCAAACAACGCCTAAAACAACCAACAAAAACTAAAACAATGCCGGAACGACTTCAGCAGGCTCTCAAAAGATGGGGTTATCCAACCAGCTATTAAATAGCTCACTATCTTTGTTAAATAATTTTTATAGTTACTAAAACAGTGAGCGCAGACTTTTTCTACAAAACTGTCTTAATTTTAAAAGCTATAAAAGCAAACCGAATGTACCTATGTTATTTTTTATACTGGAGGGCACAAAATAAAATGCACTTAATTTTTTTTCTAATTCCAGTTTTAATTATTTATTTAATTGTTTATGTAAGCAACAGCTCGTGAACGCAGCCTTTTTCTAGAAAGTGTAGGTGTACAGTATATGCCCAATTTTACGGTACCTCTTTTATACTAGTTGTATTTTTTAGAAGGTACGAGTCACACAAAAGTTCAAAGTTTAATTTTCCTCTCTGTACAACCTTTAATATATTTCCCGGATGCGTATTATGAATTGTTTTAAGTCCACTTATAGAAGTTTCATCTTCGATTTTTCCATTTTGGAAAACGCTAATTAAAAGAATATTTCCCCATTTGAGAGCTACCCCTGGGTTATATACTTCAAATGCCAAAGAAAAATGTCCCTCAATATTGGATGAGTGTTTACATAATGGTCCTGCAATGAAAATTCCAAATATCGATTAAAATGCTAGTCTTTCATGGCAGATATTCACGTCAAGAGAAAATGAAAACAATTTTTGCCGAGAAATGAAAAATATCTTTCATGAAAACGGGTACTTCATTCTAAAATGGTTGTGCCTGTCAGATGAGTGATCTTAATTAAAGTCCGCCGTCGTCTTAGTTCGATACACTCCACCGCGCCTCCAAAAACTGCTCCATTCGTCTGGGAAAGAATACGAAAGGGTAAAACAATGCTTTCCCTGACAGCTTTATTTCGATTTGAAAACCATGATTAAAGTAAGTTTCTTTTATCTAATTGCGTTTCGTGATTTCGAGTGCATTTAGGTTCCCGCTGTTGTTGTTTTGACACATGGACTCTTTATATGTCACATATAAGCAAACGTAGTCGTTAAAACTGTCAAAAGTTTTATAAAATAAAAGTATTTTGTAATTTCCTAATGCCAAAGGAAATAAGAGCTTTGGGAAAATTACAGTCATGTATTTATTGGTACGGTTTGATTTTAAGATCTTATATTTAATAGGCCTTAAAATTTTTATAGTAACGCATAAATTTTAAGATTGACTTATGAACGTTGATTTTCCTTTCAAATAAGTATCTTATGACAGATTTATTGAAATTAATCGATAAAAGAAAACCAAACGAATAGGATGTAATACATTGCAAGCAAAATACTAGTTACTTAAAACATTTCAAGAAACGAAGAATTTAAGATCATTTTTTATCTGAGGAAGAATTGCACTTTTTTATTTTTATATAAAATAACTGTATTCATTAAATTATCCATCCATGCATTGAATAACCCATTCCTAAACAGAAGCTAAGTTTTAAATTCAATTTTTATAAAACTGCTAATTTTTATTTTTAAAAATATTATATTCCGATGTAAATATGTGTTTGCAAATAAAAAGAATGGGTGATTGAATGTTTATTAATGTCTCACTGTAAAACAACACGACGGTTATTGACAGATTACCGCGGAGTTCTGAACCTCGATCATGTGACGAGGACGCCACCTGAGCTGACACACCCTCTTCAAACTACCACGTTTTGGCAACTTGAGGACGTTTGAGCCTAGAGAGATTTAAAGTGCATCAATAAATCTACAGGGAGTACTCATGACACGCCGGTCACGAATTCGTGACCTTGACCACTAGACCACCGCGATCATATAAAAATGGATGAGATCCGCTAACCGAAATGCATAATTTTTTTTTTCGTTTTTATATCAATGTGTTGTCGTCTCCTTTATCCATTTACTTAATTTTAACATTTTTTTTTAATTTTATGTTAATACTTTCGTAATATTTCGTCACGAACACTTGTGCAAACTGGAATTGAGTTCATGCATTTCCTACAATTTGTTGTAGATTAAATATGATGTTCTACTTCACTAGTGACATCTAGGTTTCTGTTGCAGAATTTTTCAAGGCAGAATTTTTCTGTACAAACATGTGGGCTGTCTTTGATGCACCTAAATTTTCACGGAATACAGAGCAATTTTATATAACTTTTGTACAATTTGCCACACACACACACAAGTTTAAAATTCAAATGCAAACACGCGCGTATTTATAGTATATATTGCAAACATTTTGAAGGGTTATATTTTGAATAAAAGCGAACGCACGCGTGGTTCGAGATCCCCATCTAAATCTACAGTATAACACTTGGCAATTTAAAGAATAAGCAATTCTTAGAATTTTGCCGATAACAAATGTAAACAATCTTAGGAATCATCATACCTTAGAAAAGTATAATGGAACTTTTTCGGTTACCTAACACATTATTAATATCAAGAATTACACATATAACACAAATGCTAACTAATACATAAAAGCTAGTTAATTGCTTACGTTAATCAATAGAATTAGTAAAAAATTCTATTTTTCATTGTTAATTTTTTTTTTTTTTACAGTTACAAGTTTTTAAAATTTTTTTACATGAATGGAATTTGACAAATTAGTTGAAATCCATGCCTATTAAAAGATATATCGTCAATTAATCTATGCAGGGTGTCCCCGAATGCCGGGTGCAAACTTGGAGGGGAGGTAGAGAACATCATGAAGAACAATTATTACACAGGAAAGCATGGGTTGAAACTTAAGCCTGACGATATAAAGAGACACAGAGACAGTAAGGCCATAACACAGACGCTTATTACACAAAAAAGAATTAAAAAAAGTAAGATAAAAAGCATCACAGGATGTGTTCGAAATTGCTGCGATTGGCATGTATGCACGTTCAACTCCGACACGACATGGATTGGCGGACATGTTCAAAAATACCAGGAGTTTCACGGATCATACCAGTAATGATGGAAATTCGTGCCATCAGGTTCATTTCAGAACTGACGGGCGTGTTCGTATACAAGGCTCTTCATAGCACCCCAGAGAAAAGAATCCAGAGGAAATAAATCAGGGGATCTGGAAAGCCAAGCGATGGGACCACTACGCCCAAATCACCTGTTTGGAAATGTCTGGTTCAAATGATCTATTGCACAGCTTCTATAATGTAATGGTGCCCCGTCCTGTTGAAACCACATGCGCAGATGGAAAGATGCGGGGATATCGGTAAGCAGTTTCGGAGTACCTCCAGTACCTCCTGTAGAAAAACGAGATACTTGTCATAGTCCACTCGAGGTGCTAAGATGTTGGGGTCGAGTAAACTGTACCCTACGATACTTTCCCTCACATTAACAGTGAAGCGTTGTTATGCGGCCCATGGTTGGGCGCTATGTGGGTTGTTTAAGAACTACAAGAGCGCGTTGTGCGTATTGAGCACCCCTTCTCGTGAAAAGGTTGCTTCATCACAGAACTGGCTAAGTGCATGTATGCCACACGTTGGTTAACAAACTATTACGCAAATGCGATACGTCGTGGATGATCATCTGGCTGCAATAACTGCACTCTCTGCCCATGAAACGGAAGTAAGGATTCATCCTGCAGTACACGATGGACAGTTGTCTTTCGGTTGAAATACCAAGTATCCGTATACTACTACCGCAATTTCGGTCCGCATCATGCAACACACCCTCTTCGAATATGGGTTCTCGTGCTCTTCCCGGCGTCCAGGACCAGCAATCGTGGTTCTGAAAGATACATGCCCTCCACAGTTGGTCATCATTCAGGGTATTCATGACAGTAATCGATGTTTGATAAAATTACACAATAGAGTGATCTAAAAAAATTACATCTTGACGGAAGCCCCAGTTGCAGAAATGTCTGCTGAGTAGCATAGCTTTTTGTTGTTGTTGTAGTTGCTAATGCCACCTGTAGGCATTATCAGATCGAGGTCCACGAAATTCATCATGGCATCAGGCTAGATTGTACGCCTGTCATGTCATTAACCGTAGCCTTGAGCACCAGGCAGGTGACAGCATGATTTGGCTGGGTTCTACCCCAATTTTGGGAAAACACCCTGGGAGTGGTCAGGGCCTCCCACCTCTCTTCCCCTTCCTCCAATCTCACGAGAGGACTTGCGGCTCGGTGGCTATTTAGAGTACCCCCATGCCGAGAAGGCACTATACATTTATAAACATCCATGCCTTCTCCGGGATTCGAACCCAGGCCCTACGGCACAGCAGTCAGCGTCGCTAACCACTATACCGGTACCTGATATAATTCATACGAATGAAACTTCTCCGGATCAGACTGCTCACTGGAAAGTTTAGCTTCTTTCAGGACAGATAATGTATCTTCAACTGACAGTCTTGTGGCTTTAAAGATTTCTGATAAGCTTCTTGATAAAATTCAGCATGTTCTGGATAATATGAAATATTTTTTTAAATTTTTGATGCTTGTACGCGACCTTCAGCTACTAAACTCATACAAGTAGCTTAAGACAATTATGAGGAAGTATATTCAAGATGCCCTTTAATATATTTATTAAATTTTTCTTCTATTCTGCGCGCTTTTGCCTATCTTAACTTATGTTGAAATTCGGAACTACACAATTGCTTTTTAAATCACCAATATGACAACTTGTTCGCTTTTCCAGCTCTTTTACCAGATACTCATATTGTTGCTCGAAACTGTTTTTCTCAAAAGTCCTTTAATAAACAATGCATCAGAAGACATCCTTAAAACGAAATGGATAGTTTTTTCGTATTGTGTAGTCGTACGTCCAGAAACGAAACACTTTTTTCAACTTTATTGATTTGTTTTAAAATATCCAAAGAAATCTTGATAGTAAATTTTTAAAACTCTAATACAAAATTATTCACATTCCATCATCGGATATCCTATATAAGAATAATCTTTTTTTCCATTTCTTTCTCTTGTACTCCTATTATCTCGTTTACTCTATGGAGTTGAGTGGATGTGGGCTACATGACAGACAAATTCAAATGCAATAACTTTCTGTAAATCAAGAAAAAAAATTGTTTTGTATCGTAAAGTGTAGAAAAAGAAAAATGTTTTTAAGAACTTATACATTAAAAATTATTTTCAGATAACAACCGTAGCTTAATATTGCTGAAAACCTAAAAAATATATATAGTGTTCAACAATTTTCTTGATATTCGACTACACACCTAAATTTGTTTTGGCTACCTGTTAAACTTTTCATATAATGGAGAAAATAAGTATCTAAGACATAGTTACTTAACTGAAGATGACCAAACACCTAATAACTAAATAACATCTACCATAATTAATTTTAGTGTGATGTTACTCTAAATATGTCTTCAATCACTAATACTGAATAGCTCACAGTATGCAAGCCGACGTTGGAACGTTTCAATGCAGTAACGAACAAGGTTTGTTATGAGGCATTTAAATACTCTCAAGTAATACATTAGTTAGTTTCCTAATTAATTAATGTATAAGAGGGTTTCCTGAAACTACTTTATATATATATTTTTTAATTTTCGGCAATTTTTGAAGGTATTTGCTCCACTGTGGAACGTGGTGATAAGCTGTTCTTGCTTTGTTAAATGTAAACAATTTTTTTTATCAAAGATAATATTTTTTTTAAATTTAGCAGGAGCGAATATTTAAACTGTTAAGTGTCACCCTACAGGTTTTTAGTTAAATATTTAAGTATCTACTGGCAACTAAAACAATCCTCCTGGTATAATAATAATTCATTTCACTGTCTTTCTAAGATTTTTGTTTTCTATTTAATTTCATGAGGTTACATTACTATTTTAGATCCAGTTAATGGAGTTTTCTTGTGTTTTAAACTGGTATTTACTTTAAAATATTGAAATTGAAGAATATTAAAGTTCGAGATACTATGTTTATGAAAGGAATAATTCAAATGCAATTCAATTCTCGAAGCTCTAACCTACCTGTTAGGCCTAGATGCTCTACTATCTTAACTTGATTTGATATTCGGTAGTTTCAACGCTCGCATATAAAATAAATACCGATTTCCAGCAGTCATCTAGAATGACATCCCTGAAACCCTATTTGCTTTAGCAAGAGATTCATGTAATCACTTTCTGGAAGTAAGTTTAATAATAGATCAGATGAGCCCACATTTATATTACGCTGGCATTAATCTATGAATTTCTCGCTATAGCTTAATGTAATGGATATTAATCATGTTATGTATAATGGAGGAGGTGTTTGGAAGAGTATCGAACTTGCTAAAAATGGGATCCTTAAAATAATTAATCAACTCTCTCTCTCTCACGCAATAATCCTTAAATGTAATTATTTTGAAGGATGATCTAAAATTTGATGAGAATTGATTAAACATATAAATTTCCATAAGTTTGATAAATATTATGAATACATAATTATGAGGAAAGTAGTAGTTATTTGTGGATAACAGAAATTTACGGTTTATTTGATTAAAAATTGGTTTAATCGAATTATTAATCCTTTTTTTCCTATTGAAAGTATCATTCATCAAACCTTTTTAATATGTTTTAGATACATAGTTATGACAGAATCTAGTAATAAAGAAATTTTACTAGAAAAGTGCTGCTTTCAGAACAAGTTTGATGACATTTTCATCAGTCTTACCTGAAAGGATTTTCAAAACTAAGAATTTCAGCGCAAACATCTTGTAATATGACTCGCTTGGATTACGTGTTTTTATTTTTATAGTCTCAAAGTTATGGGTTTTTACAATAAAGAGCTCCGATATTTTTTTTGCTCGATTATCATACGAATCTTCAGTGTAACGACAGATAAAACAATTGATATTGTTGTTTATCATAGCTTTAAAAGTTACACCAGGACTATTAGCAAATGACATCGCCATTTTGAACTGGAATTTAACTGGCAACATTCTGGCAACGAAAAGAAAAAGTAAGCACAAACAACGCTATAAAGGTCATCCAGAAAATAAGGATCGTTTATTTTTCTAAAAAGAAATCGCAATATTTACTGGAAAAAATACTTCTGATACATACTTGAAGCTTCCTTCTCTTTTCAACCGAATTACTTCTATATTTAAACATTTGTCGTATCTATTCACAAGCTTCATAACTTCCATGTTGTACTGTTCTCGTGCCAGTTAATAAATGCAACTGATCACTGGATCCAAACAAAAGACCGATAGTCCAGATCTTGTTGGCGATTACCATCTTTTACCTACCTGTGGATGACATTCTGAGACGTAACCGTTTTAGAAGTAATGAATCCAGAAAGTGTATAGCGTATGGGAACTGGGGGCAGAACAGTGAACACCGGAGTTCTGAAACTCGAGAGCCGGAAAAATGTGTAAGAATTATGTAGAGAAGTGAAGGAAGCTTAACCCGTTCAACACCGTGATCACATGCATGTGATCACGCGTTTTTCTCTCCAGAGCACCCGGTATTATATATGTGATTGCGCTTTCCTTTCTCTGAGGTCCATGATCCCACCGGTGTGATCAGAGTTTTTGGAACGTTTTTATTTTAATTTTTAGAAGGCACTAGATGGCGGTTTAAATCCATTTTTTCGAATAATGTTCTACAAAACTTTGAATTTAATATATACTTTCGGCTTCGAATTTTTTTTTATTAGATCCGGCATATTTATGAATGTAAACAAATCCACATGTTTAGATTTTTCGAGACAATTGGACATTTAACAATTTTTGATTTATTGCGCTCTGGATTTCTGTTTATATTTTGACTCAGCTCGAAAAAGAAAGAAAGCTTAGTAGTTTATTGGGTATCAGACATTCATAATAATAGATTCAGTAATTATTTTATTTGTGGTTCATATTTACATCAATAATTTTAATACTCAAAAGACATCTAAAAAGCAGATCCTCATAGAACAAACGTGATGACTAGTTTTTAACGGGAAAAAAAAGAATCTTACTGTGACTCATTTTTAATTCAGAAAGAACAAACGATTCATTTTTGTTGCTATTGCAATGAGAGTTGCAACAACCATACGGACAGAAAACATAATACTAAAGTGATACTAAGAAAGTAAAAAGCATTATAAGGATTAATTAAAAATAAAAAAATAATACATTAGCTTTTATTTAAAAGATTTTATCAATAAGAACCGCATCTAGTTCATGTGAGAATAAATTTATCGTTTCATACTTGCCAGATAGTATTTGAAAGTTTTGCATATGTTTTATTTAATCACATGGCAAAATTTCTTTGTTATTAAAATAAACAAAAATTTCTTCAAAATTCGCATTTTTTTTTTAAATATAGCGAAAATATTTATACTGTATATTCAGATATTAACACTTATAGTAAAATATAAAGCGTATTTGATTGCATTTAAGATTTAACGGGAATTTTTTTAAAAAATTAGGCTTAGCAAGGAAATTCGCCCGGTCCCAGCGTGCGTAAACTCTCGGAAAGCGTGAGCTTGGAGAAACGCTTCATTCTCCTTTCGCCAGTCCTGAAGGGGTTATATAAGTGATTCTTAAACTTTCACTATTGCCGACCCAATTTTCAATCATAATTTTTATCGCCCCCCCCCGTATACAATAATAATGTAATGAATGCAAAGGCGCTAAAGCTACAATATGATCTTAATTATAAACCGTACAAATTAACAAAATAAGTACTAAATTTTGTATATGTTTCTTTTAAATATATATTTCAAGCAAATTATTTTGAAGCAAAGGGATAATTATTATAATATTTTTTTCCTTTCGCTATTTTTTTTAAATTGGAGAAGATTAAAAATGATATTTAATTAAAGATATATTTTCTCCATCATCCATTTCTAAAAGTAGAAATGCCATTAGAAAAATAGTCTATAATCTATGTTGCTCTCTATCACATCCGTCACATCTAGCATTCTCGCGAACGTCTGCGTAAGTCTGGGTAACTTATCGGACGTCTGCGCAAAACATGTAAAAATACTGTACCTGGTAGAATTCCAGTTATTCTTGGTTGAGTCAATACTTCTATAGCTATTAAATCTACCTAGAATGTACATTTTACAATTTGCGCTTTAGTTGTAATTCACGGTATTTACGGCAGTAGATTAACAAAAACATGGATAAATTTTTAAGTCTTAAGCGAACATTCGACGGTAATAAAGCATCAGCAAGTACACAGACGAGTATAGTTCCAAAAATTAAAACAGGGGAATATTCTCAAGAATTTAAATTTTCGATTTACCATTACTAAAGTAAATGGAGATGAAAATCCCTTGTGTGTGTGCATTATTTTTTCAATAAATTGGTAGCAGGCAGCATGAAACCTAATAAACTTAACTGACATTTGGAAACGCTTCATGATGAGTATATTAACAAGCCAGGGAGTTCTTTGAATTAATATTAAAATCACGTGAAAAACAAAGAGCATTTAAAAAAATGTTGTCAGTAAAGAAAAAGCTTTAATTATTTCTTACAAAGTATCATACAAAATAGCCAGATGTAAAAAGCATCACACTATTGGCGAAGAGCTTATTTTGCCAGCAGCAGTTGAGATCTTAGAAACAAAGTTTGGCAACAATTTTGCCAAAGAGTTGCAGCCTGCAACTCCTTGGCAAAATCAACTGTAATTTTAAGCCTCACAGAATTACCATTTAGAATTAATGTCAAGTACCGAAAAGAATCTAACATTCCGATGAAGAACAATTGTGTTATTTTTAATATTTAAAGCGAGTAGACTTCAAAATGGTTTAACACGGGAGCAGGCGCGCCCTCGATACTAACATTAATGGTCGCGCGGAGTGACTGAGTCACCCCAATCTTTTTTTTATAATTATTTTTATTGCACAAGATAAAAATCACAATTCTAGCGAATAATTTAATTAAGTGAAAGTATATTTACCTACTTCCAAGGACTTTTAAATTTTTCTTTGATAATTTGAGAAAAAGTCCTATAAAAATGAACTAAAATATTTTAATTGTGCGAGAATTTAATAAAGGACGTAAATCACGATCAGTTTTCACTATTATTACGGGAATGTCATTTTCATCCAAAACTGTCATATTTTGTTCAAGTTATTGTACTTTTGATGTCCTCGATTATAGAGAAATATCCTGTTGAACTTTTTCTTGCTTGTGTCTTTCTGACAGGGTAAAGTGTGTTTTGCTATACACGTATGAATGCATATTTTTTTGATGGAGTTCTATAGGTAACAAATGAAAAAATTTTCCTTTCGTTCCATGTTCATAGCTTTACTCAAATTTACTTTCGCTATCATTATTAATATGCATTATTTCATCAGGTTTTTCCCATGCTTGATTAGTTTCAACTTCCTTCAATAGAGATCACAGATGCCCCTTTCTTTTTTTTATATTCTGCTCATTTACATTTATCGCAGGGGTAAATGTAACATGTTCATAAAAAAAGTTTTGGAACAAAAGTGGTCGCGTGGGGAACTCGGTCAGAACAAGAACCTTAAGATTGTAAAGTAACGTTTCTATTCCCAAAAAAGTGGGAGATATGTGACAAATACATTTTAGTTCCTCAGAAGACTGTCTTATAGGAGGATACTGTCAAGGTCATTGGTAACAAATAAACATTTTTTCCGTAATTAACGTTTTCGTGAGCCTCTTGTTACTTTATGCCTCGCGCGAACACTCCTGGGTTAAAAGTGTATTCAGTATAAAAAAACGGATGTTAGTTCTAAAAAGATTTGTGTAAAATGTTTTTTATTATGGTTTAGATGTTTCAGAATACTCACAAAAACAAATAATCATTCATGGTGCCTCTGTGCATTTCGAAGTACAATAAGCCCAGCATTGCTGTACTCGAGTCCTACGTTTGAGACGATGTGTCCCCAAAGACTTGCAGTTTATGGATTTGGGTCTGATGCACGTTAAATATGTTGAGCTCGCATTAGCATTGCATGAAAAATTCCATAATGAGAATTACCTCAGGTCTTATCGCTCGAAGATGCTTCAAATTAGCTTGGCTCGTCGACAATTGTGTTCGTTTTCTTCTGTGACCTTCTTCCAAAACTATACTACTTAAAATATTTACGCTTTGCATAATATTTAATCATATTTGATCACGCGTAATTATTTTTGCACATATTTCTCGAAAAGTCTTATTCTTAATGGTATTTATAAGGTAACAAAATTGTATGGTTCACCTTTTAATTCGATATTTTAAGTTTCTCTCTTCATTGCTCTACTTCTAGTCTAGTTTTCTATGAGCAAATTGGACTTACCTTAAAAATGTAAATTGAGAGCTGGTAAATTTTGTATTTTTGCTGCCTTCTTTTCATGTCTGTCGAGGAAATAAAAATTCTCACTTATCCGAACCCCGCTGAATTGAATGTCGTTGACTGTTTATTAACCTCAAAGTCACACTACAGTTGTTACATTTAGAACCACGGTCAAGTGACGAGGTCAATATCTAAGCTAGTACTGCATTTTCCAAAACTTCCACAAGACGCCAAAACGAATAGGACAGCTATTGAAAAATTGTTTTTAATAAACGCAAAACAATTCTGTCTAAATTGTTTTTTCGATGGAATCTACATCATGTATTGATTTGAATTTTTTCTCGTGCAATTAATTATTCAATAATTTACATTGTTTTGTTCCAAAATACATATTCTCTTTACAGTACAGAATGTTCAACTATGGGCTCCAGGCTCATAGTAGGGAGACTTTAAGTTATTGGACTATACATCTGTATGTAATTGAAAGAATACATATGTATTATGTATTCTTTCAATTACATATAACTATACATATGTAATTGAAAGAAAAGGTTATTACTATAGAAAATTCAAAATTTCGCCCATTCAACAAATGATAAATACATAGCAAAATGCGACAGAATCAACTTTCAAAATTTCCATTTCATTTTTAAAATTTTTATTCATGCATTAATAAGCTACAATCTCCCGCAATAAACGTAATGACGTTTCTAAAACTCTGTCTAACGGTACATAACAAGAATTTTACATGAAATTTAACTGAATTTCAGAACTTTGAACAATGTAGAAGGAGGTAAATCTCTTTCGAATAATTTCACTTTGGTACATATTCAATATCAAGAGCTCTCTTGTACTGTTTTATGAGAAATATTTTAATCCTAAGCAAATGAAAAAAACTAACACTTTCAATTAAGAAAACAATTAAAATAAATAACTTTCACTGTAACAGTAGTTTTTAAAAACTTATGTTGATTCCGAGTTTTTTAAATTATTTTGTTTAATTTGAGAAGGTTCATATAAACTGAACGCTGAATTCTGAGTATATATATCTCATATCACTAGCCGGGAGCTGTGTTTGCGTTTGCACTAGATAATTACACGCTGCAGCCGTTTGAATGATGGAGAGACATGCATTGATCTCTCCATTCCATGTCATTGATATTTGAGTTTAATCTTTCTCATAATAGTTGCATTGTTGATGGATCCCATAAGCACTCGTGTGTCAGCACTCATTCAATGTTGCAAAAAATAGGCCGACTACAGTATCATGTTTAACAATGCAGCTTAATCTAAGTAGTGTCGCTCCAATACACAAATCTTATAATCCTAATAATATTATAAACACGAAAGTGAGTTTACTACGTTTTCGTGCATAAACCACTAAACCAATTTTAAAAATTCTTTCACCAATGGAAAGCTACATGAACAGCGAGTAACATAGGGTATATTTTATCACCATATTTCTACCGGAACGGGATCTACGAAGGTGAAATTGCGGGGCGCTGCTTACCTCCCACCAAGTTGCTCAAGATTATGCATTTTGTCAATACTGTAATTTTTAATAAAAATTTTCTCACATTTGTAACAAATAAGTGAAACATAGTGTCATTTAACATCTTTACTTGAAGTCATTTTATAAAAGGTTTTTCTTATTAAATGTCAAGCTTGGAGATATATCACCAAGTTGGCTAAAAAATTCTCGATTCCGACATTCCCAGAAATTTTAATACACATTTTCTCCTATATTTTAAAGAGAGAAATGACATAAATTTTAGCAAATTGCGTGATATTGAAAGCTTCTATGGTAAAAAAATTACAGTTTCAAAAATATTTTTATTTATCAAATATTTAATACTTTGAATTTAGTTTTGTTTTCTTTAATTATTTCAATATAAGCCCATGTTTTGTATGAAATTTTACTATACTGAACTTAGATATTTTATTTGGAGATATTACTATTTATATATATATATATAGAGAGAGAAGATAGATATACTAGATATTACTATGGAGGAAGCCATAGAATGTCTATCGCCAAATAAAATTAGGGAACTTTATGCAGTACTTATATTATTTCGCAGTCTTTCGAATCCTTTGGGATAAGTGAGTGAATATTAACGTCGCAGTGTTCAGCTACACAAGTGCTTTTGTCGACGGACCTCGTTATTTTGAACCATGGTCAAGTGACGAGGATGACACCTGATCTAGCACCCACTCTCCTAACTGCCACACCACACCAACGGGAGGATGTTTAAGCTTTCGATTGAACAAACGTGCATCGATCCCCTACATGGCAGGTCTTTAGTGGTACTGGGCTCGAACTCATGACATGTCTGTCATGATCCGATACCTTCCCCACAAGGCTACCACGGCCACATGCGTTCCAGTTTTATAGAGTGATATTAATAAAATGCCAAAATCCTAAAGACCATTCGATCTTTTGGATTAATTGTTTATTAACATCGCTTTCTGAATACGAAAGATGTTGCCAACGGACCTTATCAGTTTCAACCCCCATGAATTGACGAAGGCAGCACCTGTGTTGTACTCATCGAACATCTACCATACGCCAATGAAAGAAATTTAACGTCCACTCGTCGTTACACGACGGAATTTTAGCAACATCGGTACAAACGTGCTCACGACCCTCAACATTAGAATACTGCAGCAACATAATCTGTTTCAAAAGCATAACAAAAATAACTTGATTTACGTTGAATCCGACTTTTAACATTCCTTTTTTAAAATATGAATAATTGAAGTTGTAATTGAGATGCAGATTCAATATCCTCAAATACTTAAAGAGGATTTTTACATATAATTAGCTTAAGTTTTCTGATTACTTCTAAAAGGCCACATTCTTCAACTCTTCAGTTTTCACCTCTCTTCACCTCTTTTACAAAGTCTCGTAATCGTTATTTATGGCCCTATGACAAGTTGGACATCGAAGCAGATATTCCATTCTCGAACATTTCTATCTCTCACAGGTTATTTGGAATTAAGATGGCTGCATGAATTAATTTACTACACCATAAGTTTTGTGTACTTCTAAATCGCAATTCTAATATCTTAAAACAAAATTTCGTGCTGCATTATGTCTATAGAGCAACACATTTTATATTTATTACTATACATGCAAAACGCCCTGCATGCATTTTTCAAGAGAAGAAAATTATATTCGAACACATTATTGTCAATATTATCACTGTACTTTCTATTATACATGAGAAGGAGTTTTTGAAATAATAATTTGCATTGTGTTCATCCTAGAGACATGTCTTAAGATACCTTTCTATCATAAAAACTCCTTTTGAGTCCTGCCCTAGGGTGTACTAGGCTTCTATAACGGGAGAAAAAATATCCTTTCTAAATATTCCATAAAGTATTTCAAAGGCTTGGTCCAGCATTTGTCCCAGCATTGTCTTAGGCCGAAAAGATCCGAAACAGTAACAACTTCTATTTTAAGAAGTCTGCTCCCAGAGTACTTTCTCATCTTGAAACAATACCATTAAAATTCTGTTTCACAAAACAAAAAATTTTTAGGAATTTTAATGTCTCCCACTCTTTGTTAAGATTTGCGAAAAAAATTCGTATCTTGAAAAAGGAGAAAAAATGCTTCTTTCTTTTCTTACCAAAAAAATAATAACCATTTATAGAATAAAAGGCAACAATGCATTTTCAACACCTCCGTCAGAGCAATATTCTTGGCATAGATATTTAGTACCGCTTCCCGGCAAAAGGATAATTTGTAAATTCCATTTCAGAAAAAAGATACATGAAGAGACTTGATCAGTGCTTGAGTGACACCTGCTTCGTTTCATTTTTTATTATTTTTTTACCTTTAAAAAATATGACGAAATAGAAATCGGATGGTGATAATTCTGGGGAGTATGATGGAGATTAGCTGAATAGTTCTGGGATAGCTTAGAAAACCACCAAAAAGCAGCATGTGGGCTAGCCTTGTCGAGGTGCAATACGATTTTACTGACCGATCTCTGTTTAACAAATGGCTCGTTCAAAAATTCCATTTGACGTCAACTGATGCGTTTGAAAAGATCGCTGTGTACGCGTACTTCAACGATCTACAATATCCATGGCATTTTAGTATTTAAGTTCAAGTGTGATTGTGAGATGATCAAGGCTGAAGGTAATTACAGTAATAAAGAAAATTATATTGTTAAATAAATATTAATACACATGTTTTTTTTTTATTCCAAAAATGGTCATAACTTTTCCAGGCAGACCTGTAATATTTCTGTAATGCAAATAGAGGAACATTTAATACTCAGAAATGTAAAATGTGACTTTTTGACTCATATGTCGTGCTGTTGTAGTTGCTAATGCCACCTGTAGGCATTATCAGATCGAGGCCCAAGAAATTCATCATGGCATCAGGCTAGATTGTACGCTTGTCATTAACCGTAGCCTTGAGCATCAGGCAGGTGACAGCATGATTTGGCTGGGTTCTACCCCAATTTTGAGGGAAAACACCCTGGGAGTGGTCAGGGGCCTCCCTCCTCTCTTCCCCTTCCACCAACCTCACGAGAGGACTTGCGGCTCCACGGCTATTTAGAGTACCCCCATGCTGCGAAGGCACTATACATTTACAAACATCCATGCCTTCTCCGGGATTCGAACCCTGGCCCTATGGCACAGCAGTCAGCGTCGCTAACCACTATACCGGATGAGTGACTTGACTCGAGATATGCGAGATTTCTCAAATTTTGACAAACATTACTTCATCTTTTTCTTTCTGAAAACCGAATGTTTTGAGGCACTGTGTGAAATAAAAAAAATTGAAAAAAGGAGTTAAAAAATAATAGAATTTAATTTAGCAGCTTCTGTTTGTCGTGTAAAAACTTTTCAATCTTTACCAATGTTGATTATCATCCACACATTTACTCATATTTATCTTAATCTTTATATAAAAGAGATGGTCTATATATCTTCTGAAAATGATGCAATAAAGGACGGTCCTGGTTCAAAAATCAACCAAAGACTACCTCGTCACATATATTCTTTTTTAATGGTACGTGGCCCGTCCAAACGCATAAATATTAATCATTTTGTAGAACTATGCCCTATATTTATTTATTTACTCCATCCTCCCGAGTAAATAAATAAATGTATAGCTTGGACGATTTTTTTTTTATTTTCAGACTAGGGAAGCATAAGAATGTCGTATTTCTCCATTATTTTCTGAACCACAAATATTCCAGAAGATCGCCAGATGAATATAATGCTTCCTTGTTGCAATGTTTCTTAACGAAGGCTATTGGCGACGACCTCCCCATTTTGAACCATGGTCAAGCGACGGGCACAAGACGGAAGCTGGTACCCCTCTCTCCAAACTTTCACACCACACTATTGGTGGACTTTGAACTCCGACAGTTTTAAAGTACCCTCTTCACGGCGTGTCTTCGGTAGCATTAAGCTTGAACTCATGAGATGCCAACCACGAATCCTTGACCATGACTAATCGGTTTCCGCAGCCGCTTCTGGCCTACAATACATAATAATGGTGACCGATGATTAAAAAAAAACCTGGGAAAGGTAACAGAATCGAAACTCACAACCTAAAAATCTTTTTCTTTTCAATACTAACCCTTTTCTTAATGTTAAGCTATTTTAAAATATAACTGAGTGTATTTTTTACGTCGTCTAATACCGTGACTTTTAAACTAATACATAATCTTGTAATATTAAAAGAAATTACCCGAAAGGTTTTCTTTGAAAAAAGCAACCAAGGCATATTAGTATTGAGAAAATATTTCTTAAAGTCACGTTGTGTGACAAAAAAAAATAAATAAATAAATACCATGCTTAAAGATTTCACCTTCCTTAGAAAGACTACCTTATGGAATCAAGAGTACATATTCACCATCTACATGATTCCAATCTAACACAATTTTATTTTATTCTTCCAACAAAATAGCTATGGTTCTTGAAGTCTGGTGCCATCTATTCGACATCCCACGAGACATCCCTAGCAGACGGTATCAAGAATCGATCACATTTTCGAACGCAATGAACTATGATTTCTCCTCTCTGGATTCTTTTTGATCTCTTTCGACATCACTATGTGAAAGGTGAGAAAGATCGCATGATGCAAAAATGAAGGTCATTGCAGACGGAAATTCCCACAGAGAGAATTTAGTGACGTGAAAGAACATTCATTTTTATGACACTGCGAAGTATAAAAACATGTAGCTTTTTTTAGTGACATGAGCAATTTATTCATAAAAAAAATCATGTAACATTTTCCTTTACATAAATTTCAGCCTATGCAATGAAAATTCTAAAGTCTATTTTCGTAGTCACATACAATTTTCTAAAAAGTAATGCTAAATTTAAATGTGTGCCAAAAGAAATATTTCAGGTGGATATAATTATTATCGATGTTTCATTTAATCTTTTAATCGTTCAAAATAAATTACAGATCTTAAATTAAATTTAAAAATGAGAAGCATATTAAACGACAAATAAAGTTTTATTTCTCTACAGTAAGAAGTATATTGCTATAAAAAAAGATATAATAAAAAACATACAGAGTGTTGCCGAATTCGACCGACCATTTCAGATGGGTGATAGTAGACAGCATGGAGAGGAATAATTACCATAGAACATGCGATCCCAAACCTTATTCACTCGGAGTAATTAGTAAAAACATTTATGAAGGGTGTGCTATCGAGTGAATTGAAAAGGAGCAATAAGACCACTATGTCACTAAGGCGTTAAGTCGGTGCATTTTTCTGTGGCCACTCTTTCCGACGGCTACGATAATCGCGATTTTCCCCGATTAAATAAACATGGTTTGGGATCTCATTTCTTTATGGTGAATTGTTGTCATCTCTGTGCCTTCTATCAGTCCATTCAGTTTTTCGGTGAAATTCAGCTGCACCCTGTATAGAACATGAGCACTCTTACAGAAAGAAAGTGAATAAGAGTTGTTGTGTTATAAAGCAACTGTGGAGGGCTATTGGCAACGCATCCCGTTACTCTGAACTTCGGTCAAGTGGCGAGGAAGACACTTCAGCTATATAAACCCCATTTTTTACTATCACACCACACCAATAGGAGGACATTGAGCCTCGGCAGATTTAACGTGCATTTACGCGGTGGGCTAGAGAAAGAGAAAGAACACTGGTTTTAAAAATTAAATATAACTATTTTAAGGGGGTCCGGCACTTCCAATAGGAGCCCATGTTAAATTACGTAAGTTTATGTACCTTTTTCTCAGAAACTACTTGCTTCTCAAAGATGAAATTTTTACAGTAGGTTTTATGTACTATCAATAAGATTTTAATGAAGGGTTTTGTCTTTTTACTAACAATTAAAATAATTATGATTTTTTAAAAAAATGTCCAATATTTCCCCCTTAAAATTTAGTTTAAAAAGGCGTTATCTAAAATGGTTTGCTAGATGTATCTTATCCCCTCCATGTAAATGTGTAAACATGTACAAATAATACTTACTAAAAATTTTAGGACATTACATTAATTAGTTTCTGAGAAAAAGGTACATTAAAGGGAAAAATATTGCATTTTGAGAAAACAGGCTTTAAAGTAAAAATTTGTAATGTTTGACAATTTACCATTTTAATACTTTCCAGAAGCATAAGAAACATTTTCTTTGCTCTCTGCTTCTACAAAAGACTCTTTTAATTTTATTTTTTTCATTATTTTTAGCAATCTAGCCTTTTTTGTATCTCAAGATGCTTTCGTACGCGAATCTTACACGCATCTAATTTTTTAAAGCAGGACACGCAATTTAAACCTGGTTCAATACCACAATGTTTTAAAATGATTAGTTTGGCTAGATGACCCATATTGAATTGTGCAATTGCCATGTTTACCCCTAATTTTAAATTTTTTAACTCCACAAACGTAGATTTTGGAATGACTGACTACATTGTATTAACTGACTCATTGGGGTTTTGAGTCTTTCCATGTAGACATTTTTTTAATAGCCTAGGGTCAGCTAAATTTCCAAAAATTGGCTTAATTTTATTCATGAGGGAAGATTGCACATGTGTATGTTTTTAGTGGTCATAATGCTTTTCGTTAAATTCAGCTTTTGCTTTCTGAAACTTGCACCATGAATTTGTACCCGAGGTACACAATCCATGTTGAGGGTTCTCATTTGTAAACAAAAGATGGAAATAAATAGCCCAAACAGCAGTTTTAATGTTGTGTAAATCATTTATATTGTTTCTAATGGCCATACCATAATACCTCTGAATTTTTGAAATTAAATTGTCGGTGAGTCAGTTGCGTCCACTTAGGCTTCTTCCATCACTTAATTTTTTTCCTCTGTTTTTCCTTTTGAGATCCAAAAGACGGGTACCCATACGCTTTTGGATATGCTTAACGCATTCTAATTTTTCCACTTGAGTTCATAAGGATTTAGGGCAAGTATTCATTAAAAACCTCTTGAATCTCCAACGCCCAAATATTTTGTGTAACGAATGCCATAATGAGCTTCGGATCTTTCAAATATCACCATTACACCTTTCACTTCCATGCCTCCACTTGTTACACTATAGTTGGCAATACATGATGGTTCATGAACAGAATTAAATGCAGTTTTGCATCGACAATGTTTCGAAAACACTTCAAAGTCAATAACTTTTCCAGTATCGACACTCGTAGCTGTAACAATACCATTGAGGGACTGGTATCCTCTTATCTGCCATGAATCATCTAAGACAACAGCAATGTCACGGCTACCTTCTATTCGTTCTGCCTTCTCAACAGAATTTCTCATTGAATTTTCACTGGTAAATTTAGAATAGTCGAACAACAATTCTGTATAAGTACGGAATTTTTCAGGTGGAGATGGCAAGTTCATAAGTCCACAGAATGTTTCTGCTGCTGAACGACCTCTTCCAATATATCTGAAAGCAAATTACAATCTGATATTTGAGTTGAAAAGTTTATTTTTATTCTTCAATTTAGTTGACGTATGGAAACCGTGTTTTTTTTAGCAAAAACTACAACAAAGTTCCATGTAATACACAATTCCAACTCTTTTAGGAGCCTCCAATGAGATGGAATTTCCACAGTTTTTACAAACAGCAAAGTTCAATAAAGCTTTATTCAATAAATTTAATTCTATTAAAACATTTCTTTCATTACTTTCTTCCATATTTTCATATAAACTGTTGTTTGAAATAAGTTTTTGTTTTGAAGCACTTTGAATAAAAGTTTCTGTGCTGTCTGATGAACTGCAACAAGCTGGAACATTTTGAGCATTCATTTTTTTAACACCGACATTTTTGAATTTTTTAAATATTTTCTTAGATTTCCCCATAATTTTTGTCGTTAATAAAATACTAATAAATAATTTAATGCAAAACGTAGATTAAACAGAAAAAATAATCTGGATAAATAAATTAGAATTCACAATTAGCTAGGTCAAGCGAGAATAATCTCATTTAACAACAAACCAAACGAAAAAAGAAAATTGTGTTGAGTTGTTTTTTCCTTTCTTTAAAGAAAAATCGTTTTATTTATGTGTAAAAAAAAGGTTATACTAATTGTAGACAAATCGCGCGGTCATATCGAAAAATTAAGCTTGATGAAAGACAGGTACACCTCAAGGAGCACCTGTCACGCGTCACAGAAAGTGGCTTCCTTTTAAAAAATAAATACAAATACTTCTAATTATTGTATTTCCATATATCATATATCATTTTAAGCAGAAGTGTTTGATCTTTTCAGAAATATAAAAAAGTTAAAATCGATCATTTTTTCAAAAATTCATGTGCCGGACCCCCTTAATTTTAATATTATAAAAAACGAATAGGGGTTCGCATTTAAAGGTAGATTGTTAGCAATTTTTTCTATAAATGCAATTTCTTTTTTAAAGGTCGTTATAAGTAATACTTATTTATCCTTTTATTTATATCCTGTGTGGGTATGACTCGTATTTATTTTACCTTTATATCATCGGCTTAATCATTTATTTCTTTGCTCTTTTTGCTGAATTGCACATAATTTTTGAATATATCATTGTAAAAAATGTATTATTTTAAAAAAAGTTATATCTCTCTCTCTCTTAATTTTTTCAGTCATGGGTTTGCATGGTTGTTAATATTAAGACCGATTTTTTGTCTCACGAATCTTAAGGTAAATGCGTATATACCTAATTTTCCCCTGAAAAACAAACTTATTCAAATTTATATAATATGCCGCTAAGTACAATCACAAACTTGTAATTTCATACAGTAGAACATGGATCATGGAATTTCCTTTCTTCAAATGATGTGGAAATTTGCCTAAACATAAAACAGGGGCAACCTTTATGTGTTAAACTCTGTTAAGGAACTGTCCATTAAAAATGAGCTTGTAAATGACTGCTCGTAAAATTTAAAATAACGCCCCGATTAAAGAAAGGGATTTTTAAGCCAGAGGGTTATATTTTAAGGCCCATTTGATAACTCAAACAATGTCATATAAACTTAAATATTTAGTGGATGAGAAATATATAAGCTATTTTCTATCGCTAATAAAAATTGGGAATATAAATGAAATAAACGTAGCATGTTTCATGATTTAAAGCTTTGAAAGGCAAGCATGTGTTTATAAAAAGAAGTACTAACAGAATGCGGTATCTTGGGGAAAGTACGTACTATCAACCATTCTCTCCATTATCCATAAGTCTATCTAAAGATGCTTTGATTTTTTTAAAAAAAATAAAGTTAATAAAAGGAAATAAGAGGAACAGTTTATGCAGCATAACAATCCAAACGTAAGAAGAATTAAGGGTTTTTTTTTATTCAAAAACATGGGTTATCACCGATAGATGGGAAACAAGTAATATAAAAAAAAGTTATTTTAAAGTTAATTCCTACTTAGCTCAACAAAGAAAATTTATTTTGGTTACTTTTTATTAAATAATTACAATTAATATAAATATGTAAATATGTATATACATATGATAGAATCGCAAACAAGTGACAAAATGGAAAACGATTTCCCCTTTTTCTTTCTATATATGGTGTTGGACTATTGCTTTTGTTTGTTACTATTTATACATTTGTAAATCACATTCTCAGAAATTAGGCCATACCAGGTAGGATTCAAAACCACGGCCTTTGGATCAGAAATCCATTGCGCTACAGGGACACAACGAGCGATTTTCCTTTATATATACAGGGTGTCCAGCCTTAATGTGACCCAATAGCTAATTCCCGAACCGTTCGGTTTAGATATGTACTTCCAATTTGAAAAATGTTTTAAAACAGGTAAATAATGTTTTTACCTGCTTTTCGAACAAAA
Organism: Trichonephila clavata; assembly: GCA_019973975.1. NCBI lineage: Eukaryota > Metazoa > Arthropoda > Arachnida > Araneae > Nephilidae > Trichonephila > Trichonephila clavata. The sequence goes on from BMAO01003460.1 coordinate 42,135, forward strand.
AAAAACATTTAGAAGAAAATTACAAAAATTAATTTTTATATGGTCCCCAGGTCCTATCACTTATATTTAGGAAAAGATGCAGTACACAAAAACAAGGTAAACACAAAGAGTTTCATTTCATTACGATAAAAACTAGCCGAGTTATGGAACTTTGAAAAAATCACATATTTTTTCCATTTTCTCGTCTATTTTCAAGAAGCTAATGAGGGGCCGTCTCGAAAGTGAAATTAGTTGGAGCTCTGCCAGGAATCTTTCGCTCTTGCACGTCACTTTTATGTAGATCGTTTTTAAATTTAAAAGCATACGTTATTAATACAATATTTGAGTACTTAAGAAATAAAATTTATTCTGTGTACGTGTAAAACATAGACAAAATAAAATATTTTGGACGAAGAAAACATTTCAAAAGCAGCTCGAAAAAAATAGACTTATTTGATGCGGTACTGATCACGGCGATTATTAAAAATCTGTTGTGCAATCGCTAGGAATTGCATACAGCCATTTTCTAACATTACGAATTCTAGTACGGGAGAACGAGACGTATACTAACAAAGAATACTGCGAAATGGTACTTTGTATGGGCAATGTAATCTAAATAAGAGAGAGGCGGTAAGACTTTATGCCATTAAATTTCCCAGTCGAAGACATCCATCTTATTGTACAATTGCCCGTGCTGTTCAACGCTTGTATAAAACTGGGAGTTGTCATAGACGTATTCCCTTGTATCGTGCCACACCTCGTGCCTTCCCATTATTTAAGTTAATTTGGTCATTCTGATATAATAAAGCCCCTGATTCATGATTTGGAGCATCATTCCCCATTATGCTATAATTTGAACGGCAAATCCTGTATTATTTTGCTGCTATTTGTTAAAACAAGCTGTTTTAACCTTATCGGTACAAGTTGTTTTTCTTTAATTTAATTTTTATTGTTTGCCATACAGCAATACAAATTGTCAATCTATGATGTTTACTACGATGTTTTAATATTACTATGATGTTTTTCTTTTGCTCTTTCTGTAGATAGTGAATTACTGTTCTCTAAAATTTATATACGACCCATTTTTCTGAGCAACTCAGACGCTTCAAATTTATGTAGGCATAACTCGGTCAGTTTTTATCGTAATAAAAGGAAACTTTTTGTGTTTACTTTGTTTTCGTGTACTGCATCTTTTCCTAAATACAAGTTATAGGACCTGGGGACCGTATAAAAATTTAATTTTGTTATTTTTTTTTGTAAATTTGTTTTTTGGTTCGAAAAGCACATAAAAACATTCTTTACTTTTTTTAAGACATTTTTCAAATTGGAAGTGCATATCTAAACTGAACGGTTCGGGAATTTGCTATTGGGTCACATTAAGGCTGGACACCCTGTATATATATATGTAATAACTTAAATTGTTTAGTTGTATATTGTGTTGTATTGTAATTGTGTATATGTTAATAACTTAAATATCTAATCATAATCTGAATCTCCTTTATTTATAACATCTAATTCATAAATTCTAATACTCTTATTGCGCGTGAAACATGTCTCCACGTACACAATTTATCTTTCTCTGAAGCATTAAAAACGTTATGTTGGTATATTACTGAGTCCTTAAATCTTGAATTTTGATAGTGTATTGGCGATTACAAGAAATACAAGAGTTTAGATGCACCTTAGTAATAGTGATTAATATTCCCTAAGCAATATCATTTCTATAAATAACTAGTTATTCCCTTCACCTTGACGCAAGACTGTACTTTTTAGTATTGTGTTTTTCCCGGTTCTTTCCTGTATATAAATACTTGATATTTGAATAATTCCTCTCTTGTATTTTTGGCTTTGTATGAAAAGCATACTCTAATATATATAAATGATGTGATCACAATCAAGCTTTTTTAATTTTTCCTCCATGACCACTTAATCACCTCTAATCAAAATGTAAATTTTTCGCTTGCATATATATATTTAGTGACCCGCTTATCCGGTAGAGCAGAACCCGCGACCTTCGGTTCCTTAAGCACGTAACATACTACTGCACCAAAATGATCCCTTCAGTCCGGAGATTGTAACTGGCTTATAAAGATGATACCGTTACACACCCCTATATATATATATATATATATAATATATATATATAATATATATATATATATATATAGGGAGAGTGTGAACCAACATTAGGAATTGAAAAATGAGTGAGTGTTTATTAAAGTCGCACAAAAAAGTAACTCGAGAGCTATTTGCGATGAACCTCGAAATTTTGAGCCTCGGTCAAGTGACGAGAAACACACCTGAGCTTGTATCCGTCTCCGAACTATCACATGAAACCAAAGAGAGCTGCCACAATTTTTATGTGCATCAACTCCTCTGAATGGCGAGTCTTCACCGTCATTCTTAAACTCATGACACGCCAACCACCGAGTCCGTGACTATATCCACTCACTTTGTCTAGAAAAATATGTTTAGAAAAATATGAAAGATTTAAAAATTTAAATGCACTTAGATTTAAAAATTTCTTTGTACGTAAATAAAAAAAAAATATTAAAATTTTTTAGAGCTTAAATGAATTTAATAATTTTTTTAATCTAACATCTTCTAACACATGCTTATCTAAAGTGCGGCCCAAACGCAAAGAATGAAACTATTTAAATTTACGCACTGTATTAAAAAATGTTTCCAATATTTTTCATATATAATCGATTCATTGATATTTATTCTGAAATAAAAATTTAAATAAAGCATCTTTTTTTCCATTGTATATCAGGGAATTAACGTGGAAAACTTTTAAAAATGAAAAGTTAATTGATGTTGTTATAAAAACCATTCAATTTTTTATAAGAACAAAAGGACGTAATTATAGACAATTTCAAGAGTTTCTTAAGGGAAATGAGCGCTGAATTTGCAGATGCTATTTATTTATACAGAAGTAAGATGACCCAGTAATGGGAAAATACTCAAAAGATTTTACGATCTGAGAAATAAAAATATTTATCAAAACCAAAGGGAAACCTGTGACTGAATTTGAAGACGAAGATTGTGTTTTAGATTTAGCTTTTTTAGTAGCCTTAACAGAACATTTAAATGATATAAATTTGAGACTTCTTATAGAAAAAATCAGTTTATTAATAATATGTTCCAAACAATAACAGAGTTTCAAAGAAAGTTGGAATTTTGCTTCAATCATATAAAAGTAAAAGATTTGACATTTTCCAGTGCTTTGGATGCACATAAACCTGTGAGCTATACAAAATATACTGCATTAATTTTTGATTTAATTCAAGAGTTTAAAAGTAGATTTTAAGATTTTCGAAAAAAAATGAAGAGCATTTCAACATATTTTCTACCCCATTTCCTCTAAAACTAAAAAAATTATCTTCAAATAGAGTGAATTGAATTTTAAAGTGATATTCAACGTAAAGAATAATTTGAGAATGATTTTTTACTGGAATTTTATAAAGATTACCTACTTCGCAATAAATATCCTAATTTTCACAATCATGCTTTATTAATGTCTTCAGTTTTTGGCAGTACCTATACTTGTGAACTGTTATTTTCAAGAAGGAAGCATACAGAAAACAAAAATAGGACAAAGATCACTGACAAACATCTAGAAAATGCATTAAGAATTGCAAACTTGTCTATTGCACCCGATATTGTGTGTGATTTGCTTGTTCAACAAAAGCACATTCATCTATTTCATTAATTAAAATTTTTTCCATCTTTATAAAATTCAAACTAAATGGGATGAAACTTCTACACATCTAAAATAAATATGCACCCCTATACATATCTAATCTAAATTTTTAAAAAATATAATAAAAAAGAAATTATTTTAATAAAACTACATAGATTTAATTTTTATTTCATTTTGTTGAAAAATATTGTATGTGTGGCCCAGGAAAACTTTTTTCTTGCAATGCGGCCCTCAAAAGGTTATAGTTTAGACACCCATGCTCTAACATAACGGTGTAAATTTTAATAATTAATTTATTATCCTTTATGGTGTAGCCTTTTGAAAGTTTTTTTATTTTTTTATTTTTTCCAAATTCACTTCAAAAGAAATCTCAATAACTATTACTCAAAGGGGAAAATAAAATACCATGACTAAAGGTACCATAGAAACCAAAGTCAACTGCATTGATTACGATGAATAGCTCGAGTGTAAATCACCTCGATAGACATGGAATGTAAATACAGTCCGGAATCTACTTCAGAACTAATAGCATGTGACTTCCTCACGAGTGGATATATATCGCACTAGCTCTTATACTTGCCAAAGAGATTTCCTCCAATAACCAAAAGGAGTTTCCGTTAGTTAACACAAGGGCTCTTTCGGTACTCCAGAGATTGGCTACTTTCTACACGATCTGTAGATTGGATAACATCCCGCCGAACTTATTCCAAGTTTAATGAAGGTAACTGTAGTAGAAAGAACCTAAGTGGTCATTTGAACAACCTGATTCCTTAAGGATGCAGTTTGTCAAGGAATTATATGTTAACCTTTATTTACTATATTTTATTTAGAATGTATTTCACTCTTTATATTGCTTTACCACCCTATACTTTACTTGGTTTTATAGTATTTTTTGCACTTTTTTTAATTAGTTATTTACAAATGTGTATCCTTTATTTTTCTTCCATTTTTATAATAATCTTTTGATAAAATTATAAATTCCCTTAAAATACTATTATGAATAAATAAACCATATTCTCCTTTAGCTAGGTTATGAATTTATTGTGAATGAAACTCTTATTCCGGAGTTGCGAGAAGGCGACATACCTCATCCTTTTGAAGCTCTATCAAGAGACCCCGAAATACCGAAATACACTGCCATCTAACCGTTCACATCACGCCAACATGAGGGCCAGTATTCAGTCTAGAGTGATTGAATGTGCATTAGCGTCTCAAACGCGGCAAGTCAAAACTCTAATCCTCGTCTCGACATAAACAACGTCATTTTTGCTTCGGAATTGAATTTGAATAAAATCGAGGCATTATTACCCTATAAAAATCAAATTTTAAATAATTTACGTCTATTATCTTCTTTTTTTTTAAAATTGAAAAGCATCCCCTTTGTAAGCCGTTTCTGCTAATAAAGGAGACAATTCATAAACATTTGTATATGTAGCAAATTCATGTCTATGTTCACCAATAATGGACATCGTAAAAATACTTTGTATCAATGAAAGTTTACTGTTTAATGCATTATTTTACTTATGGGTTTTTAACCCCCCCCCTTTTTACAAATGATACAAGCCCTTCTTGAGTGAAACCTTTTTTTGAAAACCTGTGCGTCGAATATTTAAATATCCTTAAGGTTCAATGTATACAGAGAGAAGGTGAGTGAGGTTTTTTTAACGTCGCACTTGAAGCAACTGGAGTGGCCGAAGTAGCCTAGTAATCAAGGTATCGTAATCGTAGTCTGCATGTCACGAGTTTGGGCCTAGTACCGCTAACGACTTGTCGTGAAAGGGGTCGACGTACGTTAAATATATAGGGGCTCAATGTCCTCCAGTGGGTGTGGCAGTTAGGAGGAGGGAAGCTCAGGTGTCATCCTCGTCACTTCACCACGATTCAAAATGTCGAGGTACAACGCCAATTGTCCTCGTGTTACTTTATAGTGGGACTTTAATTTTAACTCACTCACTATAGCAACTCGAGAGTTATTAATATGACACACTTCGTTATTTTGCAAATGACGAAGATAACATCTAAACCAGCACTCCACTTCCCTAACTTCCACAGCACGCAGGCTTGGTGACTTGGAGGCACAGCAGATTTAACATACGTTATTTTACTGCTCTCGGTGGGTCAATTCATGAGCACGGCCACTAAGCTACTGCTTCCTGATGACGGTTCTATTGCCGTTATTTTCATTTGATCGTATTTTATAACTTTTATTTATTTTCAACACCTTAGTTACAAAATAGACTGCTGGCCACCGTAAATGCAACACCAAGAAAGACAAGAGATAGCACAACATAATTTATTTTTTAGATAACATGTTGACCAAGTATCAAATGATTACATTTCTAGACTTCTCTGAAGAGTGGTTTCTGCCAGAATAGCCGCCACTGTTAGAGATCACCGCTGCCACACGCCTTGAAATTGATTCAAAGAGACTTTGGATCTGTTCTTGGGGTACAGCAGACCAAGCAGCTTCCACACGTTGCCAAATTTGATCTGGTGTGGTAGCTGGGAGTGTAATCAGGGTCAATCGTTGAGCAACCATGGACCACATGTTTTCTATCGGCGAAATATCCGGAGAGCGAGCCGGCCAGGGAAGCAATTCAATCTGGTGATTGACGAAGAACCTTTGGACAATGCGTGTCACGTGTGGTAGCGCATTATCCTGGTGAAATATGGCTGTGGTATAGCCCTGAAGGTAACGAAGGACAACTGGCTGCAACACCTCGGAGATGTAGCGCTGACTGTTTAAAGTACCGGAAATGCGTACTAGAGGAGCCCGAGAGTGATATCCAATTCCGCCCCATACTATGATACCCGGTGCAGGACCAGTGTGGCGGTGCATAACGCAATTGTTCAGCATCCTCTCTTAACGGTGTCTCCCGGCTCAAATCCAACCATCGTGGTGTTGCAGACAGATGCGTGACTCGTCAGTAAAGACAACTTCATTCCATTCTGCCACCCACATCCTTCTTTCATCGCACCATTGGCGGCGGAGACGTCTGTGGTTCTGCGTCAAGGGTAGACCAAGCAATGGACGTCTTGCGGACAGACCACTCTGCTGTAAACGGCGTCGAATGGTACGCGCAGACACTAAACGATGCAATACAGACTCAATGTGCTGTGCTATGGTTCGTGATGTGACAGAGCGATCCGTCCCTGCCATGCGCACAATTTGCCTGTCCTTACGTGAAGTGGTACACCGAGGTGGATGCGATCGACCACGTCGGTCTGTCGTACCCTCCTGCATCCAACGGTCACATATCCTCATTGCAGTTGTTTGGTTTCGTCCAACACGCGACTACCGATTTCTCTGAAAGATAATCCACAATCTCGGTAGGCCACTATCCTTCCTCTGTCATACTCGGATACTTGATCAAAAGCTGATCGCTGTTTTCTACGAGGCATAACTGCCCGTTTTTGAAAAAAACACAAGAAAAACACAATTGCCGAACTTGAAATCGTCGAAATTTCGAAGCCTTAAATAGCGATTTGAGGTGGCGCCACAGGCGTGCGTGATGTGTCTGTGCTGAAATTCTAATCATTTGCATATCTCACCTCCGCTAATGCAGGTCTTAAATTTCACGTTAATTGCGTGCTTCCTTCAGGGTGTTGCATTTACGGTGGCCAGCAGTGTATGTTCGTTTGATATCAAAAGCACACCGAGTCATTTTCCAAAGTAACCACACACTCACTTTCATTCATTGGATTTTTGAGAACTTTTATGAATTCGAGATTAAGAATCCGGACACATAATTTTTTATTAGGGGTACACGCACATGTATTTTTAAATCACCATCCTTCAAATATATATCTGTTTAATATCTGTAAGAAATCCGGTTGCTCCAGAGTTAAAAAAAGTATTCTCTTTTATGTGTGTGCTCTCTGTCATGAATATTAATATTCATTTATCTTTTTTCTCGAGAATAAGGAAAGCGACATAGATGCTCGAGCGATTTCTTTTCCATCATCTGAATTATTCATTTCGGGACACTCAGAATTATAATATTCAAACATTCAGATTCATTTTTATGTAAATCACTCCGACAAATCGCTATTCATCTTACGCCTTTCGCTTGGATTCAAATTCAGATTAAAACAGACATTTTATCTTCTCAATTTTTAATCGAGTTCAGAGATTTCATATTCTTGCGCACATTTAACTGAGAGAACGAGACTCTCCGTGGAGAGAAATTGTATGCCGAAACTGGATTTGATTGTGAGCAAGCTTAGTGTAATCGCATTCTACATAAGATGCGTTGGAGGAACGAAGCGCATGTATTAATTTATTAATTCCTCACGGATGTTTTTTATGTTATGGAATGTAATCACATTGCTATGTATGTATATATGGAACCTAACATTATCGCTATATGATGCATAGAAATGTTTGCTAAAATGCAGTGGAATCAGCTCTTTCTGAAAATGTGTAGAACGCAATAGTTTTAAGTGTCAAATACAAGACCCGATTCTTATAAAACCGATTTTATTAATTATTTTCATAAATACAGAATGAGTGATTGCTTATTAACGTCGCACTATAAAGAAACAGAATTGATGGAAACCCCAAAAGATCGAGCTTCTCGTTTCTATTGAACGAAATCAAAATTTACATTTTAACACAAAGGTAAATTTACATAACTTATAGGTAATTTTATAAGTTCAAAAATGCAGTTTTAAACAACACATAAATATTAACAACTTGTAAAATAGGATTATTGATCACAGACCTTGTAATATTGAGCCTTGCTCAAGAGACAATTGTAATACCTGAGCTGGGGTACCCTCTCTCCGACCTTCCACATCACGGCAATGGGAACACTTTGAGCTTCGACAGATTTAACGTGCATCGGTTACCTCTACACTGCAGGCTTTCAGTGACACAAGGTTCAAACTCCCGACTTGTTGGCCACGAATTCATGACCTTGAACCCTAGATTATCGTTGCTACTTTCATAATTATCGAAAAAAAATATTTATTCTCATCTAAAGTTTTTAGGGCTAATGGATGAGGTAATCTAAAAACTCAATCAGTAGCGAAACTTTTACAACTAATATCAATTTAAAATCATTTTAATTAGTATTACATGGTCTGGAGTCTTGATAAACAATGAAAAGCTTTGAAAATTCCACTTGTCTCTAAAAAGCGAAGATTAAAATATTTGATAAAATTTACTCTCTTTACCTTCACTTCAATGGGCTCAATTCATGAGATCTCATGATCACGTGATTATGGTGCCGTTTGCTTACCGCTTAACTCAAGCCCAACACTTGTTTGCTTACTTCAGCTACGACTATTTTGTTCTTGTACTTTTATATTCTACCTTCTAAACGTCTTATTTTGCTGTATATGGTTGCTCGATCAGTAAAGGAAAGAATGATTGAAGGGAAAAAAATCCTTTTTTAATATCCCGGAAAGATTCCGAGTGTTTTGGAAACATGGATACGCGAGTGATGAAGAGCGTGGATTTCAAACCATCTCCTCACTATTTATTACGTCATGACCACAACCAATTCAAACATCAATACCAACCAATCACGAATCGGCACTAGCTAAAACAGAGCTCCATTCCTACTATAGTGTGTTCACTAAAGAAACCTCTTCTAAAAGGATTTTGGTTACATGTAGTCTTCAACAGAATGTAAATACTTAAAGCAAATTGTTTTTATATGGAATATATATATATATATATATATATAGTTAATCTAAATTTTACTTATTTTACTCCTCTTCAGAGAAGTTAACAGAGGTACTTCTGTATTCAATTATCTAAAATAACACAATAATCTGATATGCAAACATACTTGCCATATTAAAACAAATATATATGCATATAAAATTTATTTTTCTTAATAATTTTACATTCTAATTGGGGCAAAACCTTTTCGAGAAGTCTTCACTACAGAAATGGAAAAAATATCTTAATTTAATACAGCTTCTTTAATGCTTATATTTGATGAAGAATCAGAGAGTACCACTTTCAAACATTAGAAACGAAAATTATCATTTGCTTTTTGTAAAATTATTTGTAAAAAAAAAATCTAGGCAACATTTTGGAAACATTTATTTGCAGTATTATTTTAGTAAAAAACCGAGAATTGAATTCCAAATGTGGTAAAATTTAAGGCATTAATTTTTTAATTAAAATGTATCTATTATAGAACGTTAACTTGTGCGCATATATTAAATATAAATTCCTGCTCTCCATTACATGATCAAATTAAAAAAGTAACTTTTGAATCCATAATTGTTTAACAAAAAAATAAAATTTCTAATATATTTTTGTGTGGTATTTATTAACCCCTTCAGAGAGAAAGAGAGAGGATGAGCGACAGGAGAAAGAAACGTTTCCTAGAACATACGCACGCACCGCACCGGGCGAATTTCCCTGCTATATAAGCTTTATGACGTTTGAAACAGTAAAGGTAGCGTGATTTGAAATATAATAATTTATTTTTAATTTAGTCACAGCTATTATTTACATGAATGTACAATTTTAGTACTATTAGATGATTTTAGAGTTCCAAAATAAAACTTTGTGAGGGAGAGATCTTGGTGTCCGTTCACTGCGATGTTTTCGCTGTCAACCTTCTTCTCTCACGACCCTTCGTGGTCTCTGCAGTTGACCGTTCTCGGCGTCCCCTTTCACTCCCCACATCCAGTGGTGGGCGAAATGGGCTTCCCCTCGTGTCAAAGGTTGCCGGGGCTAACTAAGACACGTCCGTTGCAGTATATTAGCGATTGCAGGTGTTTTTGCACATGTGGTGATCAATCCTCCTAAAACTTATCCGGTCGTGGGAGGCGAGTCCCAGATTTCTCAAAGGGGGACGCACATATGTCACAGCTTTCCTCTCCTTTTTCAGAATTTTCGTAAAGAAAAGTTCAGGGTCGATGATGGTAACCGAGGTGAATGACCTTTGGAGTTTTCGAGCACACAGGGAAAATATTCCCTCCAATAAGTACTACCATATTTCTGAGTTGCAGTTTAATCTATTAATACTTACAATTAAATTCGAAATGCTTACCGCGAGTGAGTGTTCTTGCAAAGGAACTTTTACAAATGCTAATCACGGAAGAATAATCATTACCAATATAAGAAGTATTCATATCATTAAAGTTTTAAACACTCATACACAGTACTCATTAAAATCATAATAAAAAACATGTTGCTATAATATGCTTAAGGTACCATCTTACACATAAAACATTCTTCCCAATATTCTCATTAACGGGTAATACTAATGAATAATAAGACAGATCCATAATAAACCCAAGGTAGAACACATATTAAGCAATTCATTATTATTACATTCCATGTGTGGATCCTTTTAACATACATATCCATTCAAAATTAATTTCAGTATTAGTAAGAAGCATTATTTACCGACAATTACTAATCATTAGCAAATACACACATGATTGACACCATTTATTAACTATTTGCAATTAACATTATTCCACAACTAATAATCATGGCAAACAAACATGACTATCCATTCCTAATCAACGATCGCTGATCTGCTGAGACTATCTGCATTTTTGTGGCTTTTACCCGATCGTTGTACAATTCTAAAATTATATGGTTACAACATCAAAGCCCATCGCATTAATCTAGGGTTAGAACTAACGTTTGGGTTGTGATCGGTCTAACTAAAAATGAATTTCAATCTAAATAATAATGTAACCTTTTAATTGCGAACACAATATTAGCACATACCTTCTCGGTCGTATAATAACGTTTCTCAACATCTGAAAATTTTTTACTCGGGTAAAGGATCGGGTGCTCCTCTCCTTGCTCATTTAATTGAGTTAAAACCGCCCTCATGCCATAATCAGAGGCGCCTGTTTGAATGATAAACTCCCGTTCAAAATTCACGTGCCACTCTTACAATGGAACCGTGCCACGAATTGGCCACCCCTGGTTTAATGCCTATGTTTTTTTTTTATTTATTTGGACGTACATAGTTCGAAACAACTGTACTCCAATAATGTGGTCAGTTATTCACAAAAGCTATTATGCTATGAGTAAGCAGATATATTTTACTATTCATATTATTTTGCTTTTGCATTTGTTTAAAATTCTAGATTTTGCATGACTTTAAATTGCATTTTCAGTCTTATTTCAGATGATTAAAAAAATTTCAATTTTTCTTTTCCTACTGAAAATTTGTTTATTACTGAAAATTAGGTATGTTTACTATAACAGCACAAGTAAAATCAGTTTATAACTTAAATTAACTTTAACTCTTTGTTTACCGCTTTATGATTTACTGCAATTTTTTTCATAGATTTTTTTTTTAAATCACTGCATTGAAAATTAAGGGATATGCATAACTAAACTACTCACCTTTGTAAAATGTAATCCATTAGAGTTAATTAATTAAATTGGTACCTCAAATTACCCTCAGTCCACAAAGGTCTCAAATATCCTCATCATACGAAAAGACCGAATGACTTTTTAAAGCAGTTTTAACTCTAAAAAATGCTAAATAACCAGAGAACACTAATATCTTACAGCACAAAATATTTATTTTTAAAGATTATTAATTTTTTAAAATTTATTTACTTTTTTTCACACATAAAAACAGATGTTACACATAAACTTAATTTGATGATATTCAAAGAAACAGTTTTTCTTTTCATTGATACACAAAAGTTCCTTACACGTCAGGCATTTCGAATGAGGTTTCAATTGAATCTTTTTTAAAGCACTGCATCCTAGGGTAAAAAATGCTGTACCTTGACTCTTGTTCAGTCTCTTGATCGCCGAGAATCTAAAGAATTAACCCAGCACATTATTTGCTGGGACTTCTTCATCTGAAAAATCATCTGTTAGTATATCACTGATTTCAGATAACAAGTTCTGTAATAAATCCAAAGCCTCTTGAAGACTGATCTTCTTTTTTCCAGACATTCTGAGAAAAAGAAAATAATAATAATAATAATAATATAGCACCTTGAAAATCGCCTATTATTGTTAAATCTCAGCTATACATAAAGAAATTAAAATGCTATTAATTTTTGAAATAAGAATAGATATTTTATTTAATTGTGTGTGGCACAAAAAATAAACAAGCTCAGATTCAAAGTTCAAAATTTTTTGATAACGTTAAAATAAAACAAAAAAAAGCAAGATAAATAAGTCAAGCTAAAAAAAAGGCCAAAAAAGCATAAGTCTGTTGAACTATAGTGATGTGACTCTACAACGCAACAAAAACAAGTTCTTGGTCCAACACCCAGTGTACTGTCGGTATTTATAAGTACCACGAAGTTATTCAACTGTAAAATAAATTACATACACTGTTCTCTTAAAATAAACAGTCAAACTGTTTTTAAGGACTTCATTAACATACAAAGAAATAAGACACGTTTGACAAACTGCTTTCTCTCTCCCTCTCTCTTCTCTCTCTCTCCTCTCTCTCTCTCTCTCTTTCTCTCTTCTCTCTCTCTTTCTCTCTCGGAACAAAAGTGACAATTATCGCAATCCGATCAAAATGTCAGCTGAAAAAGCAACTTCTGCTATAAAACTATTCGCCTTTCCAGCTGAAATACTTATTATAAAACCCATGCTGCCATATATCTTGGAAGAATGGATTTAAAAGAATATTCATGCTATTATAGTCAGATTATACGCAAAAATTATTATTTTATGTACTAATACTAAGACATACCGTCCGTAGATAAAGGGTTAAAAGGTTCCATACGCACTACATTTTTCTTAGTGGCAGTGAACATTTTCACAAATATCCTCTATAGATGTATAAATAAATGCTAGTGAGTGTTTTTTTATTTAAGGGTAGGGAAAATAGTAAAACAAGATAATATAAATGTTTTTGTTTGTTTTAAGGGGGGGGGGACTAAAAATTTCAAAATACATATTTTAATTTTTTTTTAAAAAAAGAACGTTTACAAAGTTTTCTTTTTATGTATACAAGGAACATTATGAGAGAATACTGGCAGTGTAAACTGAATATGGATATGCATGGAGCATTTTGAAACGTATTAATTATTTGGTACAGTTAAAATTAAAAATTTGAATTTCTCAGAGACCATTAAAAATATTTTTACTAAATTTTGTGCATTAATATGTGTTAAAATATTATATATTTCCTACAAAGTTGAAAAAATGTTCATTGGCAATTTAAAAAATTGATTTTGAAAGTGCACTTATACACTTCATCTGTGATTCAGGAGATGATTTTCTTTATTTTTTTTACAGTGTCATTTTATTTGTTTGGATTGATAACATTACTACATTCTTGTAAATATTTTTTAAAAATTACACTTTTTTTTTAAAAATGAATTTAAAAAGCCATTTATAAGATTTCCAGAAAATTTTATTAGGTATTATCAGCAAGATATAAAAATTAGGGAGATATAATAATTTTATAAAATATTAGGCATTTTGAATATTGGCAATTAGATCCTTGATTTGTTCTTTGTTTCTTTTTATAATATAATGTTTCACTCACTGAGTCTAATTTACATAGAAGATCATGAAATGCTTTATTTACTTATAGTTTATTCATGTAATGCTAAAATTAAATGTCAATAAATGATGTACATTAAACAGAGTATAATTATTAAATAACCCTCTCTATTAAGAAATTTCTGTTTCTGTATATGAGAAATTTTCATGAAAACAATTTAATTTGTTCTACTATGAAATAGTTTTTTTTAAAAAAATAATTTATTAAAATGCCTATTTCTTTAAGACTGTTTCTTAATTTATTAAAAAAAATCAAATTCATTTCTTTATTGGAAGAATTTAATTCATTTCTCTTTCTGAATGTTGGAGATAGGCATTTCTAAAAAAATTAAAGACTTTTTGAAGGGCAATAATTACAAAGGAAGTTATACTATAAAATATATCAAATGTTTGTTTATTATAAGATTATTTCATATACCCGTAACCTTTAAATGTTTAACATGGGGTAATTTTAATATTGTAAAATATACAATTTACTTGTATTTGATTATTTTAAAAGAAAATTCATTTCCATCACAGAAGAATTCTTAGTATTAATCAAAAATTCTCATATTAACCAACTCGATTATTTTATACACTCTGCCCTTAAAAAGTATAAATATATAAACATCTTGTTAAACGTTAGAAATAGATAAGAGAATGTTTGAATAAACAAAAATATACATGCTACTGAAAAATCTTATTATAAATGCATTTCAAAAATTATATTTGCATGCATTCCTTATTTTTGTATTTTACATGTTCTTCTGTATAAGAAATTATAGAGATAGCATTTCTAAAAAAATTAAGACATTTGTAGCTAGTAATTATTACGGGAATCGACAATGAAAGATATAAACATTAATATTCCTTTATGGGACCATTTCATCTGTACATGTTTCTTAGAATTTAAACTATTTTATGAATTTATATGAAGTAATACATTACCTATCAATAAGTAATAAGTAACCTATGTGAAGTTATTCAAATTCGATGGTCTCAATTCTATACTGTAAACCATTCTTGGGCGTAAATAAACATAAACTAAAAAATAACTAAGAACTAAATATAAGTATACTAGAAAATAACCTAGTACTATTAATAAATATATAAATAAACACTACATGTAACTACTATCAATAGGCTTGACACACACTAACACTAAATAACACAAATTACAAAACTAAAACAAAAATTATACTAAAAACACTGCTGAAATTACTGCCTACCTAATTATTAAACCAATATAATGCAAAAATATAATCATAAATAAATAAATATTAAGAGGTAAAGTTCATTCGCAAAAGATATGAACAGCTCACAAGTATAGGACTTTCACACACTAAAGCGAACCACGAATAAATATTTGTATACTCGTCACGTGATTCCGACTTGACACCGACAGTCTATTAATTGAGTCCATTCATTTACTGTTATTAAAAGAAAAATCTTCCTGGGCCGACAAATGATCTTTCCGGTGGCAACACTGATTGAGCGAGGAAGTAAAGAAAATCCAACACTTCGGTGATATGCAGTTAGTAACGAGCATTAATACTATTTCCGTTATAATAACGTTTACTTGCATTTCCTTTTTCAAAAAAAAGTTCTAGGGTATGAATTGTTTTAGCTGTATAGAATGGTCAAGTAAAAGATTAATATATTTCACGTTTTTTATTTCTACATGTCCCCTCCCAAAAATTCCATTTTAGTGGATACTGTGGATATTTCGGAAATCTTATCTTCAAGGCTTTCATATTAAACTGTCACTCTAGCAATATTTTCCTACCTTTTGGTCACCATGCGAACTATATGCATTTCTTACGTTAGATCCAATTTTGGAAAAGAAACATTTTAATCAGCTATGAGAGAGGATCCCGCGCTGTTGTCCAACGATAAACACTGAAAAAATCTCTCCCATTCTAGAAAAATAGGGATCCATTATAGCCAATAACGCATTTTCCGGCAAAATGGAAACCATTTCACAGAAGAAATGAAAAATCCTGTCTTTATCGAAGTAGAACGACTAATTTTAATTCCTTTTGGCCTGTCAGGTGAATGGTTTTAATTACAGAATCTGTTCCTCTCTCGTTTCGATGCAAACAGGAAGGGAAAACACCAAAACAACTAATGTAAAGCTTGAAACGTTGCATTTTGGAAGCTCTTCCTTGTCTTCAACTCCTAATTACATTCCATGATTTCGGCTGAGAGTTAATTTACTTTACTCCGGCCGACTAACAAAATCGTTACGAAAGAAATTTCTCAAGCAATCAAAAACGATTAAGCAAAATTCGGCTGTTCAATGTTTGATTGTTTCAGAAAATAATGATACTTAAGGAGTTTGCAGGACGTTTGTCGTTTCTTCCCATTTAGCTTGATCTTGCTATTTTTGAAATTAACTGAATTCCAAAAACAAATAAATTAAAAGGAAAGAAAGAAAATGGTTAGGAGAGAGCTTTTAAAATACTCTTCCGGGATTAAATTAAATTTGATATATTATTTGTTCCTAAATCTTAACAATGTGATGCCAATTTGTAAGCAGAAACTACGAATGAGGAATGTGTCAGCAAATACTCACTAATACAAATACTACTTACTAATATGGAACCATTTTAGTCTCCACACTCCTAAGTTAGGAATTTGCCAAATATTTATCAGAATTTAAGTTTCGACGAAGTGAGAGAAAAACAAGAACGCCTAGGAGAGGAAGGATACGAGAGATGTTTAACACAATTAAAAAGTGAATAGCAAGTGATAATGATAGTGTTTCTGCACTACTCGTTTCATGTTCAAAGCCGTGACTAATCATTCAACTGCGTATTTTATCAGTTATAAGATGTACATTCTATTTTTCGTTGATACTTTTCAAGTAAAATATGGTGGTGTTAAGTTATTTTTTCTTGTTGATAATGATAATAATATATAATTCATAATCATATGATTTATTACCATAACTCTCCTAAAGTTAAACAATGAAAAGAAATATAGCAAGTCAGTAAAGGTCCAAATAAAATGGCAGAAACAGAATAGGCTGTTTCTCTAGAAATTAAAATCTACTCCATAACTAAGAACTGGTGTAAAAAATGTTTATATATGATATTCTATTCGGGAACTATAATGTGCAATCAGTCAACAATTCCAAGTTGATTTTCTTACGTGAACGATTACATACACTAAGATAAGTTTTACGAGAATTGAGGTGAATAAATTTTCAAATTATAAAAAGTTATGAATAAAAATTGCCCTTGATACAAAACGGCCTTTTTATTAATCTTCGGAAATATTTCTTAAACTCAAAATAATTAGGAGATTAAAGAAATCGAAAAATTGATGTATAGAAAATAATTTTATTACTCTCATTACTATAAAAACTGCAATGTAAATGAATTATAAGGAACGTTTAATGTTTAATGAGAAAAGTACACGATATGGTACATTTGAAACATGTTACCTCGATCTGGAAGATTCCACGAATGCTTTTAAAACACATTTTACAGTTAATGAAAATTAGTTATTGATTTAAATGTGTATGAAGAATTTTTATTCAGATTTGATTAATCTCAACTTGAGTGTATATAGATTGAAAACAGACCTATATCATTTCTATAATGGTGTATAATTTAAGCAAGCAATTCAAGGATAGGCACGCACTACGCAATTTATATCAATGAAGACGACAAACACGTTGTCAGAATGTGTTAAAGTGAGAGTGCCATTTTAAATAATAATTATAATTTTGACCCGTTAAAAGAGATGTCAAGAGTATACCTTCTGGTTCCGCCTCTCAAAACGACCGCATTGCTGTTGACAGGGAGCGCCTGATCATCCATTGGTCATTATTTCTATGAAAGTCGTGCTCTTATTGACTAAGTACTGATTACGTGCTGAAGTACAGGAGGGGATGATGTCTCAGTGTATTATCCCGACGTAAATTTCGAAACGTGATTATAGAATTACAGTTTGCTATTATACTTTGGGATTCAAATTAAATTGTGTCAAATAATAAGATAGTTGTTAATGCATGAAATATATAATTTCACAGAGAGTGAAACATTTATGTGAAGTCAGAGTTTGTGAGACAATGTCCATAGGTTAGGACGCATTTTATTTATCTTCCTTATATATCCATCTGTACCTAGTCCATGCATAGATACATGTGGGTTTTGATTTTGAAATAATTCACATCCTTTATAATTTACGAAATACGGCTAGTAAAAATATTCAAAAGTGTATGGCAACACCACCCTGGAATGTGTAAACCTCTTCTGAGGCTGTAATTTAGAGGGTGCGTTCAACTATAATTAATGGATGACCACAGATCTCAGTCTCATACAATTTCAATGCAGATATAAGTTTCAATACAGATGTCAATGGTTTTAAAACGAGCTTGATTTCCCAAAATGGATTTTATAATCTTTTAATCCCCGTAACATCTTCCGCCCTTGGCCTTCGTACTTGAACAAATAATTTGATACATAATGTGTCATTATAATGATAATGAGAAAAAATAAAATTTACTTGCACAATATTTGCAATTTCAACTCAACAAAATAAATATGCTAGCCAGATTTCAAGACTGAATGTGTAATAAATTAAAAATTGAACTTTTTATTTATAAAACTTTGCAACCTACTTTCGGAATCGATTTCCGCAGAATCCGCTCTTGGTGGATCTCAACAAAGAAACATTCTTGTGAAATTTCAAGTCTATATGTCTAATACTTCAAAAACGGTTATTTTTTATTTATAACAACCCTACACACTCCCTCTCGAGAAGGTCGATTGGAAGTGGACTTCCTCAAAACCTATTTTTACAGGTTGCCAAATCGAAAGATGTTGATAAAAACAGTAATCGTTTTCTAATCATGAGCGATTTTCTACTATTGGCTGCATATCACGGTGACTTCATACATGCGCATGCAAATTCTTCCTCAAAGGGGAAAAAATTATTACAAACAAATTTGAGGCTTGTTAGGCGAAGTTGTGAAGAGCGAAGATCCCAGCAAAATTTTGATCAACGGTGCAAATTTGTATAGGTAGCAGACAAATAGACGAACATTCAAATTTATACATGATACAAAAGGTATCTACCACTGAGTAGACAATGAGCGAGTACTTCTTTTTTTGGAAATAAGATATGTTCGTAGAAAGTATAATCAACGAACATATTTCTTCTCGATTGGGTTAAGAATTGACCTGACGACGAGAATGCACGTTCTGATTCAATGATTTTTGAGACAACAAGAAATTAATTATTGCACAGCTCCCAAATTGTACTTTTCGCTCCCCATCCATTCAATAAGGTAGCATATTTTCATTTTCGTTGCAAAATCATTAGAATTACGAACTGAAAACTGCTCTCTGTAACAACTATGTCATGTATACAAAATTGAACAATTTCCCTGTCATCGTAACTAAATTGTTTTTAGCACGACGTGTAGTGTGGTATATCAAACTCGACGTTTTTGTGGAGGTTGGTAATGTGTAAAAACGAAGTAATCTTCACCATTTCAGTCATTACATTTTTTCGCTTTTATTTTCGCATATGCAAAGAGATTACGCAAAAAACAACAGGAAAAAAATCTAAATTCTCCCGCGGAGTTTTTTTTTTCAACAAAAAAATTTAGTTGATAAATATTTATAATGAGTTATCAAATTGTCATGCGTATTATTTTTATGATTTTGAAAGTAAATCTAATTTTAATGTTTTGGGTTTCCTTCACAATTTA
This sequence comes from Trichonephila clavata, assembly GCA_019973975.1. NCBI lineage: Eukaryota > Metazoa > Arthropoda > Arachnida > Araneae > Nephilidae > Trichonephila > Trichonephila clavata. Next base: position 62,004 of record BMAO01003460.1, read on the forward strand.
TGTCGAAAGAAGCATTTTGAATTCAAAGAAGTAATAATAATTATATGATAAAAAAGCGAAAAACCTTAAAAACATAAAATATTTAGCACAAAAAAAGACACCATTAGCTAAATCTAAGAAGGGAAAATGAAAATCTGGTACATATACAAATGTGCGTACAGACAGGCATTCAGATAGATTTTGATCTTAAGAGTCCAGATTTACGATTAAAATTTGACAAGAGATTTCAAATGCATTAACACGTATAACATTACATAATTAAAATTTCAAAAATTTAGATTTATTTCAATTGCTGTAATGACACACAACAAACCACCACGAATATGTTTCCCTTGTAAAGTTATGTCGGCAAAATCTTACGTAAAATGTTTCAAGTGGAAAAATTATTTTCTCTCTGGCGATACCAAGATAGCCAAATGAAGGGAAAATAATTCTAGAAATAAACGTGGGAACCACATAACTATGGTAAAATTTTAAATAATTTGGCTTGATTCCAAATTTTTAAATTCCTGATGACGTGCTTGAACACATCAATCCATTGACAACATATTGCTTTCGTAAAGTCAAACTTTTCAGTTTTTTATTGATGTAAATGGATTTAAAAAGAATATTAAATATTTTATCAGCCTCTTTTAATTATACCGATTAATTTAATTTAGTGAAATTCTTAAGGATGCAAAGCTGATTACTTTAATTAATCCTTTATTTTTATTCAAAAATATTCACTAATTAGTGGCTTATATTGTCTCTTCCACACAGTTCTCATCACCATCGTTCTATCTAAAGAAATAATCTATAAATGAGGTCTAATACAATAACTGCACGATAAAAAAAGTTAAATTTTAAAAATCGAATTAAGTTTTCAAGTATTAATTATAGAATAAAACGCTACAAAAGTAATTCAGCATGTTATTTATAATTGTTTTTTGGGGGTTTTTTTGTAAACAAACTATCTTAAGAAAGCAAAGAGAGTTTAATTATTTTTAATATTTCTATGTTGAGATTTGTCTAACTTAAAATGGGAAGGGGAAAAAACGATGCTTGTTCTAGTTACATTCAGTTACGTATGAAAGTAGGATGCATTCAGCATATCTTGCTGAATGTAATTTAATCAAATTATTCACTTGTCGTGAACATCAACTTAAATTAAGAAAGATATGTTTATAATTTCAAATGCATAGTCTTGACATTATGGTATAATTTTCTCGACAATTCTGAAATGTAAATACACACACACATGTAAAGGGGTTCTTGTCATAGTTTTCTTTTCATCTTCTTATTTTTCTAACTTCTGTTCTTTTTCAGTGTTAATTTCTTATTTATTGTCGTATTTAACAACAAAACGAGAAAACAAGCTGAACTAATAATCCTAGTCTGATTATTTTATTAAAAAAAATCATAATAAAACACGCCAATTAAGGAACAAGTTCTTATCGTTTACTCATATAAAATTTTATTTCTTTATTTTCTTCAAAGCGATTATCTTATAGGTTGAAAAATAAATATAAACTCTTTTAGTTTGTTTTAAGCACATTTTACTGAAAGGAGAAGTAACAGATACAAAATAAAGAAAATATATTCATCGTAAATTTTTTACATTGTAATTTTGATTAATTCAAAATCTTTAATTCTAAAAAATTCAGATGAAATCAGTGTCTTCAATAGTCTTCATAAGCTTAGTTTTTTTAGTGTATTTGAAATTAAATTTGTATCGAATTTTTTTAGTAAATAAGACACTTGTTACTAATGAAAAACTCATTTTAAATAATAATTTTATTTATAGCATTATATGAACAAAACATATCTTAATGCAAGTTATAATTTTACGGCAGAATTTTATATTAACTTAATAAAGCTCATGCATTTTCAATGCTTCTGATGCGAAACCTTTAAAGAGATTTCGGAAATATAAAATTTTTTTTTGGAATTACAAAATGAATAAATTATTTCTATAAGAAAATAATATCAGAACAAGTTGATTTTATTTATAATGCAGTAAATATCTTCTTATTCTACTTGGTCCTTTTAATAAGATTTTAGAAGAATGTTATATGAAATACAAGTTATTAGTTCTAGAGATCTTTAAAACTTTCATTTGTTTTCAATCAGGATGATTTTATATTTTACTCAAACAGTTTTCAAAATGTTAGGAACTAGATAAATTAAAATATAGAATAATGGGTAGATGATTTTTTATTTTACTCAAACAGAGTTTTCAAAATGTTGGTAACTAGATAAGTTAAAATATAGAAATTACAATACATATAAACTATTCCAAGCGCAGGATTCACTGGAACAAAAACAGAACAATATTAACTAAGAATAGTTTCTTATTTAAAAGTAGCGAAAATACTTATTTTAAAGAAATTACAATAACGTTTCATTCGCACCATATTATATATAATAATTCAATTGCACTGCATATAAAGTAATGGTTAAATAATTGACTTTAAAATTAGAAGTAATGGCGAGATTGATATGAAGTGAAATTAATTATAAAATTTATGAAATACAATTATCACAGAAAATTTAAATACAACCAGAATCACTTTCATTTATTTCTTTAAAACTATAGAATCAAAGATGGAACAAAGAAATCACAAGAAACGTTAATTAATAATGTGTGACCAAGTAGTAATTAAACTAAAGCACAATGTAATGAATTAAACCTCCATTTATAGATCTCTCTTTCAAGCTTTTTGAAGAGTTACTAAGCAAACAAATATTAAGATTTTAATTTTACTTTTTATAAAACTCAAATGAAATTATCGATATTACTGATTAATTGATCTTTTAAACAAACTCTCAGGTAAAGGAATTTGTATAGGATTGGCTTTTGGAATACTTGAATGAGAGAGAAGATTAAAATATCGGATTAAATTACAAGACTGACCAGTAGATGGCAGCACGCAAATGCTTTATTTGGTTTGACAAACAAAGAAGTGAATAATTATCAATAGATGGCAGCAGGCGATATTCGTTCAGCACGTTTAATATTTAATTTTCGATTACCTATGTCATTAATGCTTTTCACGTTCTTTTTCCATGGGGAAATAAAGTTCGCCGGCTCTATGCACTTAATGTTTATATGAAAGTATTAAAGGATATTAATGAGATTCAGAATCAATATTTACTTTCTAGAGAAGATTTAATCTTGCGAAGTGTTTTCTGAAAAAAAATTTATAATTAAAAAATACGATTGTATTATATATTTCAATTTTTACAGATCTTCACTCTTTACTGTTATTTTTTTTCACTTCTGAATGAAGTTATTTCGAAGCATAATTCTTGAAAGCGACATAAGAAATTTTAGCTTAAAACAGGAAATTTAATTACATTATTCCGATGTCCTTAAATAAAAATAGTTGCTTACTTTATTTAGTCAAGTTTTTCTATTTTGTTTTATTCTAAATTGCTACTTGGGAAAATATCCATTTTTGAAAAAGGTCTCATCTTACAATTAATTCGCATTTAAAAGATTTCAGTGCTGTATAATTTTATATAAAATTAAAATGTCTAATTTAACAAATAATAGCAAATTAGAGTTGTTTTTTCAACTGAACATTTGAATAAAGCAAAAACTTAATTCTATGATTATGAATGATTAAATATATTAATTAACCATTTTTCCTTTTAAAACATTTTCGACTATCAAAGTTTTTAATCAAATAATATAATAAGTGAACTATTCCTTCAACGTATTTTGTCTGTTTCACAAGATATATAGTCTGCCTAATTATCAGAATGCGTAACTCCACAAAATATCTAAATACTTTTAATACAATCTAGCGAAATATTTTGAAGCCTAAAAATCTAAAAATAAATTACAAAATTAAATTCCTTGGTCATTTTTATTACTAGATTCATAAGTGCATTGAAATAATTCCATTGCTCAATAAAAATAAACAGTTTTTACTTGCTTCTGTAAAGTTCGATATTACCATTAAAACGATATTTATATAAAACATTATTTTTTATTAACTTTGTATATAAATTCAGCTTGTCTCAATGCTAAGCCCATACACCACAAACTTTCCTTAGATATCTTGCAATCTACAAAAACTGAAGCAGACTGACTCTAAATGGATTTTGCAAGGTTCGAAAATATTTATTGGATATGTGAGTGAAATATTGTAATTAGTGTATACAATAAATTTTTAACTAAGCTTATAATAGAAAGTACACACACTATAGAATTTAAGAACAATTTATAATGAAAATGGTGGTAACAATTTATAGTAGTGATTCAAAACTGAGGGATCCGCCACCAATAGCCGTTATGTTAAATCAAAGTGAAATGCAAAATTAACAAACATCTAAATTGTACTGATTCATGGATTGGCTATTAACTTCGTAATTTAAGCAATACGAGTGCAAAAGGTGGCAAGCTTCGCGCGTTTGAGCTACGATTAATAAACGAGGATGATGTGTGTTTCACCCAATTCTCAAAATACCTACACTGCAACAATTGACATTAACCTTAAGATGTTTCATTAAGCGTTATCTTTTCCCCATGGCAATTTTTAGGAGATCTGAGGTCTCGAAGCGGTGATTCGATGCAACAGAAGCAAGCTTAAAAAGGAGGTATTTGCATTTGGCGAAATTCCATTTGCTTCTAATGCTTCCGCATGGCACTTACATAATCACAAAAATAATCCATTTCCACTTTCCTTTCAATCACAACCATTTTGTTTGTAAGATGTTTTAATTTTTTTTTTTTTTTTTGAATCTGGAAAGTTACTATTCTCAAATTTACAGAAACTTAAGACTTAAGCTGATAAGACCATTCCTTTGAAAGTATTACGAAGTGCAAGCTAATTGGTTTCCTTAGTGATTCATCTAGTTTATGTTCACATGCAACTGAGCACAGAATCTGCTCTCGTTTTAATAATATCTCGCTTTTCGGCACGAATTACACTAATTTAGAACATAAAATTTTTGCATCATTATCGCGAAAGCAAATTTTAATGACATTCTCATATATTTTTATTTTAGTTGAACAGACGTCTCTTTACAATGGTCTACAAAGTCTTTATGGTAATTAAATCAGGAGGATTACCAGGCCAATCCGAAATTGATAGTTTACTTTTTTGAAAGCCGTTTTTATCTGATTGAAATTAAAGCATGGAACAAGACTTTTGGTAAACATAAAGTGCAAAGTTTAATTAAAACTCCGTTGAGGGTCCTGCTTAATATCTTTAAAGTGTGCTCGCTACCACTTGTCTTTATGTTGCTAGGAAAAGTGACATAAAGAAAATAAGTATCTTAAAGCATTCTATCCACACATAGAATTAGAAAGATTTGGCTGCGTGACATTTGAAGAGAGTATTTTAAAGCAACCGACTACAGACTAAAACAAAAATAATAGAGGCATATTATAAATCAAGCATTATGTCATTAGTTTAATAATATAAATTCAGAGAGGGAATAACATCCATTTTGTTAAGTATTCAAATGGAATAGAATTCAAAAGCATCCACAAACATTACAATACTAATTTTGTGATAATAATTATATAAGATAAAAATATAAAACCACTTAAAAACAGTAATGGTAATACAAATAGTTTAAATATCATAATTTTTTCAGACCATTTCGTTAATTGCGTCTCGATTTTTTTTATTAAGTTCAGAAAATGTTATCTTACTTTGTTTTGTCTTTTTAATTTTAAAAGCTTTCAAACACTCTAACTCAAAAGTTATCAATGACTAAATTAAAATGTGCTTAAAATACTGAAAGAAGTAACTTAAGAATAAAATATGGTATGGAATATTAACAGCATTTACTTCATTTTTAAATGCCTGTATGAACTCTTTAAATACTTCACAATACTTGGAAGAAGTTTCTATTACTACTATTTGAAAAGAAAAATTGTAGATTAAAAAAAGAAAGCGATTTCTCTTAAAAACATCGAAATGATCCCGTCAAAACCTTATAACAGCTTGTTTTGAGTTTTTGAAGTCTTTAAGGTTAAATTACAAAGATTTAAGCATTTTTAAAATTTTTTGCTCGTGTATTTTCAGAAATACACCAGAACGGTTCATGAATATTATTATTACCTCCTCAATACATTTTTATGCAAGAAACTATCAAGAAGCTTAAAAAAAGAAATCAGTTAATTTTATTGTGGATTTTGAGTGCATAAAAAGTAAAATCTTCGTTAAAAATACAGTTAAATTTTCTACTTGAATAGTTTTTCTTACATTTCTACTTAGCTCATAATTATTGGATTTCATTGCAGAAATATATATAAAATTCTACAGAGAAAAATAATTTATTGCCCTTTCAGAAATTTCTAAAATAAAAAATTATATGAAATTCTGCCGCAAAAATAAATGATTGGGAATATAAAAAATTTCTTTAGAATTTGAACAATGTGTTATATTTAAGTTAAATTGTTCCAATTCTGATCTATACGAATATATAATTTGTCTTTCATTTATCAAGTAATTAAATTTTTCAACATTTAGAAAAATGGATATTTAATAAATTCATGTTCTGAATTAATCTCTGAAAAGTAAAAATGTGTTCTATATATGTGTCATATTTACTTACATTCAATAAAATTTGAGACGTGTATTGCCTTGACGCTTGCAAAATTTTTAAATCATGTATATATGTAGATAGATACTTCACACACAGATTTAATTCTAATTTGACTTTCATGAAGTCCGAAAATTAATTTGATAACTTTATGATTCTAAAATAAATGGAAACGAGAGATTATACTGCGAGAAAAACTGTTTTATTATTAATAATGTAATGAAACCTCTAGTTATATTCGAAACTCAGAGAAAAATTATAATTTTAAATATTTGTATTTAATTTTATGTTATACCACGAATATTTCATTATTGCTAGTATTAATTTAGAACTTTTTACATATATTTTAATTATTATCTATAGAAAGTCTTCTTGTAACTAAAAGACTCTGTATTCTAACACTTTTAAAAAAATACTTTTATATAATAATATTGCTACGTATTAGATCATTCTTTAAGAGTAGGAAAATTCGAGGCAATTAAGACAGGTTATCTCCGAATTTTCTAACTCTCAAGTAATTACTGAAGAATTTATTTAACAGAGGAAAAACTGATCTATAAATCAACATCAGCAAAGATTCAAAAATCCCACTTAGAAAATCAAGCCCATCATCACAATATCGATTGAGGCAAATGAAACGCACAGAAGCTATCAAATGCTCAAATCCAAAATTACGTCTACCTTATATAGGTTGGTCAGGAGCTTGTAGAATTTCCTCGCCACATAAATGTCCTAAAATGTTCTATAGAAATGAATTTTTCTTGACATTGATACCAGTAGGCAACCAAATTAACTGCTATGCTTTCCACCAGAGCAGCTAACCAAATCTCTATTAACAATAACCGCCTTACACAACGTGAAGTATACATTTATAATTATATTCAATAGTATATTTTAAAATAATTATTAATTAGAATTTTAATTATTATATTGAATATTATTTTAAAAAATATTACCTATTCTATATATCTTAAAACAATTTTTTTTTTTTTTTTTACAATTTATGGAACAAATTTTTAGTGAACGAATTTACGAATGAATACGTTATTAGAATCATGCATCTCCTACGCTATATAACGTTTAATTATAAAACTGATTACCATTATAATTTGAATGTCATGTACACTACGTATTGTTATTAATGTTAACGTGAATGATGCAAATTATATTTAAACAAACTTTGAAATTTACTAAACATTTTCCACCTAATTTTTATTTAAATATATTAATACAATATTTTTTGTTCATGATAGATAATTTTATTCGCAACTTCCGTTCGTTTGTATTAATTACATTTTTTTAAGGATTTTAAAGTAAAATTTTCAAGCATGCATTAAAAAACAATAGAAAGATATTATAGAATAAATGTATATCCCCCTATACACCTTGCTATCTTTTGTAATCCTTTGAAACAAAAAAGTAAATTCCGTTTTTCAGTCATTTGTTGAATTAACGTTCAAAATTGCTCTTTCCAATAAATATGAAAACAAAGCTTTTAAAATATCTTTTCAACTTCCGTATAAAAACGCTGATATGTTATTCAAATTTAGTTGTGATTCAAAAAAATAGCAGTAGAAAGAAAAAGGAAACGCTTACTGGCAGCGGATTTTAAAAAATTCGTAAATTTGGTTAGAAATGTTTATGCTAGAATCTAAAGCTTATTACTCACTTGAGCACCCTATCAGTATTTGTTCATGCTCGGTGGAAAGTAAAGTAAAAATAAATGTATTTTGTTCGCATGAAACAAAAAGTATCAGAGAAACAATTATTTTTCTGTTATCATCATCATTACGTTTCTTATTTCGTATAAACTGAAAATTTCCATAAGTATGTTTGAAAATGCAGCTAATATTTTCCGTAAACATATTTGGGAAAAGCGTTTTTCATTTTGATATTTTTATTTTATTATTCTTCTATTTTGGGTAGGTTATTTAATAATGCAAAAATAAATTTTTTGAACCATGAAATCTTTTATTCTTCTTGCAATTTATCTATCTAGAAAATTATTATAAACAAAATTAGAATGTACTAAAATATTTTTTCATAAAAGAAATATAACTAAAACGTTTATATTTTTTCTTATTCTCTTTGTGATAACAATGTATGCATAAATATAATTATATATATACCTTATTACTTAAGCGCATTATTCATTAAATGCAAGTTAATATAAATATGAATCAAATTAAATAGCAAATTTATAACCACTTTCTTTTTTTAAGAGAAACTTGTTTCCAATCACCTTTTTCAATAATAATAAATTGCAGTTGTTAACATTTCATTACTCTGAAACATACAATTAAACTAAATCAATCCATCCGAATATAATTATAGAGAAATCATAATTAATTTAACTTCATTCGAGAAATGTATATGATTTGAATAACGAATGACTTTCTTAATTGCCAAACGACTATTATAAGATTAATGAAAGCGTCCACACATAAAAGAATTTCAAATCTTTCGAAAAATATTGAATAAAATAAGAAATCTTTTTGAATAAGAAAAAAATATATATTCCTTTTCCTATTGTAAATTAAAAAATACCTTTAATAATGGGGAATAAAACAAAATGAGCTTTTAAGAAAAAGGATAAACATTTTTAAAGCAAAAAAAAAAAAAAATTAAGCTAACTTTTCTAAGAAAGCGTTTTTTCAAGCATATAATATTTTTCGAACTTTCTGACGAACTAATTTAAATATCAAAATAATAACTATAAATGTAACTTATCTCGTAAGAATACTATTGCAAAATGTGAACACAAGCACACACAACTCTTAAATCTATCCTCAGCTCTGCGTTGAATGGGAATATATTTCACTTTTGTGATGTCTGCGGCATGGAGTTGCCAAAACAATCATTGTTGGAATACTTGCGATATAAAACAAGACAAAATAATGTAGCCGAAATACACTCTAACTTGCAATTGGTATCTAATAAATTATTAAGCAGGGAAACTTATGAAAGAAAATGAATATGGAGAAAATTATATAATATTGCACATTGCGATGATAATGGTCAAATTTTCGAAAATCCCCCCCCCCAAATAGGACTAAATACACTCACTTCCAAAAGTTAAGCACGGAGAGGAAAATGTTAATTTCCGGAAGCCAATCAGAATTGAAGAGGATGCAATTCGCTGCAGAGGTAGATGGGAGTATGCAAATATGTTAGGTAACAGCCAATCGTTCTTTCATGTCAAGAAATACTCAAAAAGGCTAGTCTTATAAGAAGCCAGCTTTATGAAGGGGTACAGAAGTTGATTGTAAGTGGTGATAGAAGGTGTTTAAAACTTTGGTACAATTTATTTGCAAGACATACCTGTTTCTATGACTTCCAGAAAACGAATGGAAGATTCTGATCGCTGGCGTGCTGTGGAGCGCATTGAAGCAGGACAGTCGATCACAGATGTTGCTCTTTTCTTCGGCGTTCATCATTCAGTAATTTCACGTTTATGTAAACAATTCCAAAACACACAGACAGTTGTCCGGCCCGTAGGTGGTTGCCCAAGGGTTACAACCCCGCGGAAGATCGTTATATTGCTATTGTAGCCAAGCGGAATCGTAGAGCGACCTCCACACGTGTGACATCTATGGTTACAGCGTCTATTGGTAAGGTTATATCTGCAGCTACTGTATGCCAGGGTACCTTGAGTTTGTGTTCCTCTATCCGTCCAATCAAGAGGCGCACGATTAAAGTGTCGCCGGGAATATGGCAATTGGACTGTGTCTGACTAGGGCAATATCATGTTTACTGATGAGTCAAGATTTGCTCTGGAGCCAGATGACAAGCGTATAAGGATATGGCGTAAACAAGGACACGCAATCAGCCCCAAAACATCACCGAACATCACGCATTCCGAGGCGGAAGCATTATGGTGTGGGCAGGGATTTCATTAGGATACCGCACCGACCTGCACATCTTTAAACGAGGTTCTGTGACGGATGTTCGTTATCGAAACGAAGTCCTAGAACCCATTGTGAGATTGTACGCTGTAGCACTTGACCCTACTTTTATCTTAATAGACGATAACGCACGTCCCCATAGAGCTGACATCGTCGATGACTACCTGGAGAATAAAGTGATTACGCGTATGGTGTGGCCAACATATTCGCCCGACCTTAATCCCATTTAAAATCTTTGGGATGCTCTCGGCCATGCTGTATCTTCATGTTTCCCATCTCTAGCCTCTCTTATTTAGCTGGAAACTGCTCTACAAGAAGAATGGCGATTGCTTAATTCTGCGGTGGTTGACCACCTAATTGAAAGCATGGTCAGAAGGTGTAAACTTTGCATACGGATGAGGGGAGGATCACATACCCTATTAATGTCCTTTTTTCATTTTATGCTGTTTACTTTCACTTTATACGTAATTCCGTTTAAGTCTCCAGTATGACATTATCTGATAAGTTACAAAAATTTAATATTATTTTAATTTATGTGTATATAATTATTGATTTTGTTTTATGTATAAATATGTATGCTACTTTACTGCCAAATGTTGTGTCAATCAAATCAGTATTTGTTGATTATTTTGTATGTTATATCTTCGTGCTTAACTTTTGGAAGTGAGTGTAGTTTAATTAAATATTATACCTATGGATTAGACAGAACCTGAATGGCCTAATATTAAAAGGTGTTCCGAATACGTTTTCGTTTTATGATAAATTATGGAGTTTATGGTTTTATTAAATTATTCAGTACATAAAAATCAGTACATTCATTGTCTTTTCGAATGAGCTTAAATTCTGTTTCCATCTTATTTTGAACTAAAATGAAAGAATTCTTTGTGTTCTTACGTATGTGCATCTTAAAACTTGTAGAGTTCTACATGCAGCAGTGATCTGAAATCTTTTGTTTTTATTATATTTTCTAGCCATTGATTGTTTTATTAGTATCGCTCTTAGAAGCACCGAGTTGGTTGTTTAGGACATACCTCGTAGTTTTGAATCGTAGTCATGTTACGTATATGAAATTCGGCTGGTTAAACCCTTTTCTTCAAACTTCCAAACCATGCCAAAGTGAAAGAGCTTGAGTTTATGACTTACATTGCAATGTAAGTCTACATTTCTGAGATGCTTGAATCAGTGCGCTATTTCTTCCTGTGAGAAAAGAGAGAATTTAATACACAAAAAAATCAAGAATCAATAGCAATTTACAATGAAGGCATTTGAATTGTGTGAACCATTCCTACACTTAAAAACCATTAACTCGCGTAAAAAAATCCAACGTTCATTTAGATTATTACCCACGAAAAATTCTTTTGTCAAATAGTCTTCTTTATATTGAATGATATATGTTTTGGTGAAGGAATATTCAATGAAATACTTTATAATTTGCTACAATGTGTTTTCAAAAATCTGTCATGTGAAATAAAGTTGCCTTTAATTAAATAGATAGAATAAACTTAAACCTTCCTTAAGGGGCAGATGAATTTTTGAAAAATGATCGATTTTGACTTTTTTATATTTTTAAAAAGATTAAACACTTCTGCTTAAAATGATATATGGAAACACAATAATTAGAAGTATTTTTATTTATTTTTTAAAAGAAAGCCACTTTCTTTGACGCGTGGCACGTGCACCTCCAGGAGCACCTGTCTTTTATCATGCTTAATTTTTCGATAACAGCGCAATTTGTTTTGTCCACAATTAGTATAACATTTTTTTACACATAAATAAAACGATTTTTCTTTGAAGAAAGGAAAAGGCAACTCAGCGCAGTTATATTTTTCGTTTGGTTTGTTGTAAAATGGGATTAATTTTGCTTGAACTTGCTAATTGTGAATTCTAATTTATTTATCCAGATTTTTTTCTGTTTAATCCACGTTTTACATTAAATTATTTATCAGTATTTTATTAACGACAAAATTATGGGGAGATCTAAAAAAAAATTAAAAAACTCAAAAATGTGGGCGTTTAAAAATGATTGCTCAAAATGTTCCAGCTATCTCACCAGCACATAAACTGTTATTCAAAGTGCTTCAACACGAAAACTTATTTCAAACAACAGTTTACATGAAGATATGGAAGGAAGTAATGAAAAAAATGTTTTAATAGAATTAAATTTATTGAATAAAGCTTTATTGAACTTTGCTGTTTGTAAAAAGTGTGGCCATTCCATCTCATTGGAGGCTTCTAAAAGAGTTGGAATTGTGTAATTGTGTATTACATGGAAATTTGTTGTAGTTTTTGCACAAAAAAACATGGTTTCTATACGTCAACTAAATTGAAAAATAAAAATAAACTTTTCCACTCAAATATTAGATTGGTATTTGCTTTCAGATCTATTGGAAGAGGTCGTTCAACTGCAGAAACATTCTGTGGACTTATGAACTTGCCATCTCCACCTGAAAAACTCCGTACTTATACAGAATTGTTGTTCGACTCTTATAAATTAACATGTGAAAAATCAAAGAGAAATTTTGTTGAGAAGGCAACACGAATAGAAGGTAGACGAGACATTGCGGTTGCCTTAGATGGTTCATGACAGAAAAGAGGATACCAGTCCCTCAATGGTATTATTACAGCTACGAGTGTTGATACTGGAAAAGTTATTGACTTTGAAGTGTTTTCGAAACATTGTCGGTCCAAAACTGCATTTAATTCTGTTCATGAATCATCATGTATTGCCAACTATAGTGGAACAAGTGGAGACATGGAAGTGAAAGGCGTAACGGCGATATTTGAAAGATCTGAAGCTCATTATGGCATTTGTTACACAAAATATATGGGCGATGGAGATTCAAGAGGTTTTTCATCAATACTTGCCCTGAATCCTTATGACACTCAAGTAGAAAAATTAGAGTGCGTTGGACATATTCAAAAGCGTATGGGTACCCCGTCTTTTGAATCTCAAAAGAAAAAACAGAGGAAAAAATTAAGTGATGGAAGAAGCCTAAGTGGACGACATTTTATTTCCAAAATTCAGCGGTATTATGGTATGACCATTAGAAACAATATCAATGATTTACACAACATGAAAACTGCTGTTTGGGCTGTTTATTTCCATCTTTTGTCTACAAATGAGAGCCCTCAACATGGATTGTGTCCCTCGGGTACAAATTCATGGTGCAAGTTTCAGAAAGCAAAAGCTGAATTTAACGAAAAGCTTTATGACCATAAAAAACATACCCATGTGCCATCTTCCCTCATGAATGAAATTAAGCCAATATTTAGAGATTTAGCTTACCCTAGGTTATTAAAAAAATGTCTACATGGAAAGAATCAAAACCCCAATGAGTCAGTTAATAATACCATATGGTCAGTCATTCCAAAATCTACGTTTGTGGAGTTAATAACTCTAAAATTAGGGGTAAAAATTGGAATTGCACAATTCAATATGGGCCATGTAGCCAAATTAATCATTTTAAAACATTGTGGTACTGAACCAGGTTTTAATTGTGTGCCATGCTTTAAAAAATTAGATGCACGTAGGATTCGTGTAGCCCCACGAAAGCATCTTGAGATACAAAAAAAAGGCTAGATTGCTAAAAATAATGAAAAAAAGAAAATTAGAATAGTCTTTTGTAGAAGCAGAGGGCAAAGAAAATGTTTCATATATTTCTGGAAAGTATTAAAAAAGGTAAATGGTCAGAAATTACAAATTTTTACTTTAAAGCTTGTTTTCTCAAAATGCAATATTTTTCCTTTTTTGTACCTTTTTCTCAGAAACTAATCAATGTAAGGCCCTCAAATTTTCAGGAAGTATATTTTCAACATGTTTACACATTTACATGGAGGAGGTAAGAAATACCTAGCAAACCTTTTTAGATAACGCCTTTTTAAACTAAATTTTGGGGAGAAAAAATTGGACATTTTTAAAAAAATTCATAATTATATCAATGTTTAGTAAAAAGACAATTAATTAACAAGCAATTGTGCGTTTAAAAGGGAAAATATATAGTTTTTATAGCAGTTGTATGGTCTTCAACGAATTTAGATGGCTACGGTAACCTGGTGGTCAAGGTAACAGACTCGAGTCATGAAATAACCGGCGTAATACCGCTGAAAATTCTCAATGCAGAGGGGGCCGATGCACGCTAAATATGTCGAGGTTAAGACGTCCACCAGTTGGTGTGGTGTGGAAGGCAGGAGAAGTGATGCCAGCTGAGATATCGTCCTCGTCACTTAACCATGGTTCAAAATTACGAGGTTCGTGGCCAAACGCCCTCGAGCAGATGAAGAGTTCGTTGTTAACATTCGCTCACTCTGTCAACAAATTTAGTGAATAAATTCTTTTCATTTTTAAATTGATTTCAGTTCCAACAACTCGTCTTGTCAAAGTTTCCCAGCATGTTGGTCAGAGTTTGTTTTCTGATTTCTGTCATAGTGCCTTTTAAAATTATATTCCCTGTCGACTGAATTAGAGTTTTTACATATCAGGCCCAATATTTAATTTTTATTATGGGCATAAAAATGTTGTCGTTCCCATTTTTCTTGAAATTATGATGTTCATCTTCAGTTTATCTTTTCTTACTCTGTTCGTGAAGTGTCATTATATTTTTATTAAATACATTTTTATTTTAATATGAATAAAACCCAAAATACACTTTCATTCACAAACGATTGCGCAAAAACTGCACTTTGACTTGGTCATCTTGGGGGTTTTAAATTTTTTTAAAAAAATAAATCTTCAATGGCCTTTGACGCCATGCTATTCGCTACTTACTGATTGGACACTTCAAAGAGAAAAAAAGTCTCACATTCGATGAATCGTAGTGCGATATATATCAAATAATATGCAAAAGTGCATTTAAGAATTTAATAAGAATTTGTTTATTACAATGAAATTAAATGAAAAAATCTCCATAAAATATTGAAAAAACTTTTCATTTAAAGGCTATTTTTATAATTAAATAGATTTTTTTAAAAAACAAGAATAGATAACAGGTTAATATGTTGAAAATTTTTTTAAAAAGGTTTACCAGAAAAAAATTTTAAAATAAAAAAACCCTTAAATATATATTGACAGTTAAAATTTTGTAAAATGTCTCCGCGGGCCGCAACCTAGGTACTGGAGGGGAGCATGTGGCCCGCGGGCCGCATGTTTGACATGCCTGATCTAAGGCAACAGCAATGTCTCGTCTACCTTCTATTCGTGTTGCCTCCTCAACAGAATTTCTCATTGGTTTTTCACTGGTAAATTTATAAGAGTCGAACAACAATTCTGTATAAGTACGGAGTTTTTCAGGTGGAGATGGCAAGTTCATAAGTCCACAGAATGTTTCTGCAGTTGAACGACCTCTTCCAATAGATCTGAAAGCAAATACCCATCTAATATTTGAGTGGAAAAGTTTATTTTTATTTTTCAATTTAGTTGACGTATAGAAACCATGTTTTTTTGTGCAAAAACTACAACAAATTTCCATGTAATACACAATTACACAATTCCAACTCTTTTAGAAGCCTCCAATGAGATGGAATGGCCACAGTTTTTACAAACAGCAAAGTTCAATAAAGCTTTATTCAATAAATTTAATTCTATTAAAACATTTTTTTCATTACTTCCTTCCATATCTTCATGTAAACTGTTGTTTGAAATAAGTTTTCGTGTTGAAGCACTTTGAACAACAGTTTATGTGCTGATGAGATAGGTGGAACATTTTGAGCAATCGTTTTTAAACGCCCACATTTTTGAGTTTTTTAAATATTTTTTTAGATCTCCCCATAATTTAGTCGTTAATAAAATACTGATAAATAATTTAATGTAAAACGTGGATTAAACAGAAAAAAATCTGGATAAATATATTAGAATTCACAATTAGCAAGTTCAAGCAAAAATAATCCCATTTTACAACAAACCAAACGAAAAAAAGTAACTGTGCTGAGTTATATTTTCCTTTCTTCAAATAAAAATCGTTTTATTTATGTGTAAAAAAATGTTATACTAATTGTGGACAAAACAAATCGCGCTGTTATCGAAAAATTAAGCATGATGAAAGACAGGTGCTCCTCGAGGTTCACCTGTCACGCGTCAAAGAAAGTGGCTTTCCCTTAAAAATAAATAAAAATACTTCTAATTATTGTATTTCCATATATCATGTATTATTTTAAGCAGAAATATTTGATCTTTTTAAAAATATAAAAAAGTCAAAATCGATCATTTTTCAAAAATTCATGTGCCGTACCCCCTTAAATATAAGTATTTCTTATATTTTCTGAGGAATGTCTTATATTATTAAGTCATCAGAAATGCATAGAAATTAGAGAAGAAAAAAAAAGGTTATTGTATTACAAAACTGTAAAAAAGTAATGTGTGTCTTGCGACTGGTTAAGAATTTCTGTTTAATTTGGCATTAATTTTTTTTTTGGCGCAGTACATGTGAAAAAACAAGCCAGGATTTCTTTTATGTTACTTTTATGTTTGTATATCCATTCCACACGTAAAAAAGTATTTGCCAAGAATTTAACTCCTTTTAGCTGTCCAAATTTTTTTGTTAATACGTCATTCAGAAAAGAACAAATTATTTTAATTAAACATTTTTTAAGTCGAAACAATTAACATTAGCTAACTTTATCATTTTTTAAAAGGATCAATTATGTGAATACATTGTAAAATGAAATAATAAGAATGAATTATATTAATTTGTCTGAAAACAATTGTTTTTTTAGTAAGTAAGAACTTTATTCATCGATAAAGAAAAAAAGATTAATTTCATTTAAATTCTCCCATACACTTCTAAAATTGACCTTTTGTGACGAGTAAGATTATCTGATGCATACATTATAATAGTTTTCATGGATTGTTAATACTTACAATAAAGATAAAATAAAAAGGGGTCAGAAATGAAAAAGAAAATTAATATTCCAAATGACGTAAAAAAATACTTTTGCGTATCTTAGTACATTTAAAAAAAAATTAAAACGGAAAAATAGTTGTAAAGGATTTCCCCTGAAATCCGTTAATGATTGGGCGTTAGAATGAACACCAGCCATAATCAAAACAAATATTATTTATTAATCATTTTATAAGTGTTACAAACCCAGGGAAGGAAATGCACACACATATTAAGTATTAGAGCCAAAGCCAGGAAGATGAGATATTTAATTTTTAAATATAAGTAGAATTACTTAGGTTTGGTAATAATCGTAAATCCTATCTCAAATAATCAACTTCTGACCGATTTGATTCTAATTCCAATATATTACTGACTGAACTGTCAATTATCAAATTTATGTATTAATTATTTAATCTACGAGTTGCTCTCGTCTAGCTTTCAATTAATTTACGTTAATCCCAAACTTCTATTATCTAAATCCTAACCTCTCTCTTTCTCTCTCTCTATCGAACCTAAAAGATAATACTTCAATAAACGACATGATTTACAAAAAACCGCATCTTATTCTTTGGGAGAAAGTTTTCAATTGAACAATATTTTAAGTAACAGAATATCCCCAAGAGGATTAGTAATAGGCATGCGAATGGACCTGGTGCATAGACTTGGAGTAAACAGTATTTGCAAAAAGATAAATTGAACTATTTGCATCGGAAATGGGCTCTCCAACAAAATGTTTTTAAAAAAGATCTGTTTTTCTTCCTCACATTTCACCGATTCTCCCAGACAATGAAATGGATGTTAGCTTTCCTATATCGTGGGCTATGCAATATAAATGGAACACGCTCCAACATATGCATTCTACACTCATGTCCATAAATTAAGGATAATTCAGAATCACACAGAAATTAAACTCTAAAATAAAAATTTCACCTGTAAAATTATCACACACATCTTGAAAAAAAATATGCAAATTACAGGGAACCACCAGATGGCTCGGATTGTATGTCACAATAACGAGAGTCTAAGAGAGGGGTATATAAGGAATGGTTGCAAAGAAGTAAAATTGTTCACAAGCGCTTTAACAGCCTTTCAATGCTATAACCGCATAGTTATGGCACAAATGAAGCATTTGGGTGATTTTTTACGTGGTAGAATTATCGGACAACTGGAATGTGGACGTACCCAGCTGGAAGTATCCGAGGAATTTAGAATCACCCAGAGTGTCATCTCCAGGCTTTAGCAACGATTCCAAGATGATGGTAATGTGAGTAGATGTTACAGCACAAATCGCCCCCGAGTTACAACGCCGAATGAAGACCGGTATTTGGCAGTTACTGCCAAAAGAAACAGACGGAGCACAGCATCAGACCTATCTCGTCAGCTCTCTTCAGCTACTGGTACGACAGTTTCAAGGCAGATGGTATACAGACGCTTAGGGCACATTGGTCTATATGCTCGTAGGCCTATGAGATGTGTTCCCCTTACCTCAACTCACTGTCGCCAGCGATTAACCTGGAGTAGAGAGCATGCATTGTGGACACCGCAACAGTGGTCTTGCGTGAGGTTTTCCGATGAGTCCAGGTTTAGTTTTCAGTCTGATTCTCACCGGACTTTCATATGGAGAGCGCCAGGTACCCGTTACCACCAAGAGAATACCATTGAACGAAACCGTTTCGGTGGTGCAGGATGGCTCGTTTGGGGAGGAATTATTCTTGGTTCCAGAACTGACCTGCATGTTCAGAGTGTAACGATGACAGGCCACATTCTGGAACAACATGTATGTTTGTTTCGGGGCGCCATGGGTGCTGAATTTCTGTTTATGGATGACAACCAGTCCTCACCGTGCAAACATTGTAGACGAATGCCTTAAATCGGAGGATATCACCCGTATGGATTGTCCAGCATACTCACCGGACTTGAATCCAATAGAGCATGTGTGGGATATGCTTGGCCGACGAATTGCAGCCCGTCAACCCCCTCCCACCTGTCTACCGGAACTTCGGAGGGCATTGCTTGATGAGTGGAGTAATATTCCCCAAGATCAGATTGATAATTTGATACTCAGCATGCGTAGGTGTTGTAAGGCCTGTATTGCATCGTCCGGGACATACTCCGTATTAACCATCATACTAACCATTTTATACTGTTTTTTGTAAATAGGTTCTTTTTTGAAATTTTCTCCAGGGAGTAAATATCGCAATTTTTATTAATTATTTCAAACATATAGCATCTGTTTTGCTCTTTATCTTTTGTTTAATAAATAGACTTAACAAATAAGTTAAATTTGTTTTGATTCTGTCTCTTTCTTTGCCTAAACTTCATTATCCTTAATTTATGGACATGAGTGTAGGTACAGGTATTTGGCATAAAGTACTTTATCAGACCCACTGTGCACTTAACTAGAGAATTTATAAATATTTTAGACCATTTTATTTTTTGTTGTAATCGTTTATTCTTATGTTTAGTTGAAAGCATATTTAATATTCGACAACAATTCCAAAAATTTTATTGCATGAAATAAATTATGCATATAGAACATATTTCTTTAAAAAAAATTGCCTCTTTCAAAGATATTTCTTTTAGTACTGCGTAGAATTGTTTTGAGTACCTTGCTTTTTAGTTGATTTTAACAAACTACTAAACGATAAATTCATAAAAAAAAAGCTTTATAGAATAATTTTTATAAACTTCCTACGAAGAAATTGATTCAGTTTTAGTGTCTAATACACATAAAAAAGAACAATATTTGTAGAGCATGTTTTGAAAGCTTTAATAAGTCCATAGAAGGAATTAAAAAGCAGAAAAACTGCATGAGAAGAGAGATTATAAATACTATTAATAATAAAACTCGATCTTTAAATTAAATATCCTTTATTCAGTAGTACAAATTTTGAATTTTTGAAAAAAATATTGCCAAGGAACAATGAAAAGATCGAGTTTTATCCCAAAAGAAGCTCTATTCCAAAAGAAGCTCCCATAACTATGCACTCCTGAAATCTGCTACATATGTCCTGGGAACTCATTTTGGGATAGAGTTCAAACCCTCGTCACGTTTCGTTGGATGGCAGGAATATCGTCAAATCTCTTTCCTTTCAAAGCGAGCTTGAGTCGTGGGAATAAGAAGTCTGGAGGTTTGAGATATGGCGAGTATGTACTCGTATGTTCAATTTGAACCCATTCCCTTTTTTTGACAGGAACTGTTTGACGATATTATCTGTGTGAAGGAGAGCATTGTCGTAAACAAAAAATCATGAACCTTGTTGTGCGTACTGGGGCCGTATCTAGCGCAAACGTTTCATGACATGGATCAAATTTTCAATGTACCTTGTAGCATTCATCATCGTTCCATCGGATAGAAATTCATTGTGGATAATGCTTCAACTATCAAAAAAGGGTGATGAGCATCGTTTTGAAGCTGGAATTTTTTGCGCTGACCTTTTTCCGACGAGGTGATGCAAAAGAACTCTATTCCATGGTTTGCCGTTTCGTTTAAGAGTCTTACCTGAAACACCAAGACTTAAAGACACCAGGAAGTGTCTTTCAGTATCTTGCCAAGATTAAAACAAAACTTTAAATTCATGTTTTGTTCGTTCATTTTCCTGTTCTCAGTTAAGAATCAACGCGCTAAACAAGCACTTCTCGAAACAAGTCTTACACGGAACACAAAAGCCGTTGAACTGAACAACGGTGGGAACAGCTGGTCAACACCTGCCACCATGCATGTGCAGCATTTTCTTTCGCTAGGGCTGTCAGATCGGCCGTTCTGACTTCATTCACCGAACTTTACTGTCAGAGGTTGTAATTTTTGAAATGTCAGAGCAATAGAAGATGTGTTGGGATCAAGGCACTAGATCTAATAATTTACAGGTGGGAGTTTTTGCCTAAAGACCTCTACAAATCCCCAGGGGAGTCGATTTCAGAAAATCTGTTCTTCAACGTGGCCTAATCAAAGGGTGTCACAAAAAGCAGTAATCATTTTCTATACATGAGCGGAAGCGGTTTTCTATTATTGACTATATATCGCGGCTCTTGTCGGCATTGTACGTACTACACACGCAAACTCTTACTGAAGCAAGGACGTTTCAGAAAAAAATTAAACCATAGGGGAGACCGGGGCAAGATGACGATGTTAATAGTTTTTTGTTGTTTATTAATTTATTTTTGAGGATAGTAAAATCAATTTTACATGAACTGTTAGAGTAGTCCTTTGTAGTATTAAAATATAATACTATTTAATTTTTCAAATAAAAGAAGTTAAGGATTATTTTATTTTTTCAAAACCTTAACAAATCGTCATCTTGCCCCAGTACTGGGGCAAGATGGCGACACTGAAAAAGGTTGAGCATGTTTTATCTTTTGAATGTGTTACATGGTTTAACAAATGATAACTGCGGTTTTACATCTTACAAAGTATCAAACTGAGCGTATTGCATTGAAACATAATGCTGAAGAGTTTAGTAGTGTACCTAATAATAGTCACAAATAAAAATGACATTTTTATAATTGGAACATTCCTCATGCCAACACTCTTGGCATTTACAGCACTGGATCCATTCTTCTGTTGGAGGGTTCCTCTTCACAAGCAGGACATCTTATAACATCGTCCTTTGAAGTTGATGCAACTGGAATTTTTGGCCTAGATTTTATAGATTTAGGCCTACAGGAACAGTTGGAGTTTTTTTACTCCCTTTTTAGCTTCACGAGCTTTTTTTCTCTGTTTTTTTAAAAAACTTCATGTTCTTCCTTCTGCTTTTCCCTTTGTTCTAACATTTCTTTGGTGGGTGTGCTTGTAAGAATGCGAGAGCTCATTTTTTTTTTGCTTTTTTTTTACTCACATTATGTTGTTTTAGGCAATGGTTTGAAACCAAAAACAATAACAGGCTTCTTTGGGGCATCGGAATCTGCATTTGCCATAAAGTCTGGTTTTAATGGAGGGTTTATATGTTGGTTTCCTACTACCGGGGTCTGAGGATTAGCACTATTATTCTCAGTTTCATCGCCAATAGTATCATGGTTAGTAGTTTTTTTCCGCAGCATAGTCATGTTCGCTAAACAATAGGATTATGAGGCTCGATCCCATATTCTTTACACCCTTTCAACGGCGGTTTCAACTGTAGCTGCTTTGAAGTTCTTGATGCTCAAAAGCTCATCCAATATTTTGTCTGTGATAGTTTGTTCTGAATGAGTAACCATTAAGTTGTCACATGCTTGGCTATAGTGCGCTTTTAACTGGTTGAAAAATTGCACAACAAGGGGCTGGAGACGATGTGATGTGTGCGACTGCAACCCAACCATGATGATGTTTTTCGCTCAGCAATATAAGATGGCCTTCAAAGGTATATGAGTTTTGTGATTGTCAAAAATCAACATATTAGGAGGTTCTTTGCTTGGTTTCACATGAAGATAAAGGTGCTTCAAAAAAGAGAAAAAGGTGCCCTTATATTGTTCCAGCCCTTATCACTACAGTTGCCTACAGTTCCTGGTGGGGCTCTTTCTACAAGCTCAGGAAGCATTCTTTTTCTCGCAAAGAATCAGAAAAGATGGAAGATAAATAAAAGCCAGTAGCTCTAAAGCAACAAATTATTGTTACATTCCTTCCTCTTTAGGGGGGGGGGCTTAGCGGATGGCAAAAATGTCTTCCACTGGTCATCCCCTTTCGAATGAAACTTTTCCCGATCCGATGCACCTCTTAGCCCCAAAAGAGATGGAAGCGCAAGATCACTCGGACATACACACAGACAAAAAAGTGTTCACAGGATATAATATAATCGACAATAATAGCAAGGTTAATAAATTCCGAAACACGGGGCAAGATGACGAGCTCGTCATCTTGCCCCAAGTTTCGGATCGTCATCTTGCCCCAGAATGTCTGTTTAAAAATATTCGCTCTCATTACCAGGAAGGAAGGCAATTAATTGACATTTATTCATGGTAATAGGTAGTATTTAAACCAAGTTACTCATAAATATTAAAGAGAAACGTTATACCTTACCTGTATCTGTAGCAGAGTTTATTTACACATGCATAAAAATTATATCCTGGCATCAAAAAACAATCAAAGCTTCACAACTAACGCAAAAAGGGCGATTTCAGCGTGTCTATACTATAGTTTAACGAAAGGCCAAAAGGAGAGCCAGTAGTGTTCATTTGATGCTGCTATCTAGCGGAATACGGAAAAATTACGACATTAGTCATCTTGCCCCGCTTGTCATCACCCCGGTCTCCCCTATATTTGAAAAACCTTTTGGGCGGAAATATATGAAGACCTTTGAAACATCAGAGAAGCTCCCTGCAAAATTTTGGAATGATATGATAAACAATATGGATGTGTATCAGTTTTGAACAAATGTACAAAGATCCGTAATTATATATAAGTTGAAAAGAGATACAGTAAAAATTAATACAAGAATAGGTACTATTTTTAAGGAAAACTCGTTATACTTAACCAGATCTCATTTTAACAAATTCTTATATTCTCAGATTTAACATCAATTACCACTAATTTATCAACTTCCCCTACACACTAAAAAAAGTTGATATGGAAATTGCAAGGTAAACTTATTAAGCGAAACGACAAATTGCTAATAATTGGCTGTTTCAATTTTTTTCTGATGTAATCTTATAATTAATTTACCCTGGCGTAACTGTGGAGGTGTGTGATTATGCAAAAAGGAAATGATAATGATTTTCTCGTTCAAACATTTACGATGTTCTGCATCCAGTTAACTTTCGAGTAAGAAACAGTGTGTGAGGAATCTATATTGAAAAATTGAAGCAATTAAGACAGTTATTTAGAATCAACTTTGATAGAATCGCTTTAAGACACTGAAGCGATTTTTTTTTCAAGACAGAGGGAAAAAATTATTAGTTTCCTAACTAGAGAATTTAAGATATTAGAACACCCCAATATTCATTGCTAGAAGAATGCTAGCCTTTTGCTACAATACTGACTTCTTTGGTCAATATATTAGAAAATTATTATTTCCTTCCCCCAAGCATCGTAACTAACAATAACAGGAGAAATAAAGCCTAATAATTGTTGCGAGGAGGAAGTTGTTCTTCGGATTAATTTGCTAAAGCGCAACACGGAACGGATCTCGGTACAAATAATCCTATCTCAAACTCACAGCCAAGGCCATCCAAAAACTTTGGTAGTGTAGACTCCAAAATTTTATTCTAAATGGTACCACAGTCCGGCTTTATTAGTATGAATTCCTAATTAATGAAATTACCGATACTAAAGATCAAGGCGCTTATGTCAATTAGACGAGCTATCTCAACTACTGACTACCATGAAAGTCAAGGTCACCATCCTTTTAGTGATTTTTCCAAAACAGAACTCTAGATGGCAGCAATTTGATAACTTTATTTAGTTCTTCTGCTACACTTAATCGTTTTTGTCTGTATAAATTGGTCCAGTTATTGAATCAGAATGTGAATCAACTCTTCAAGTGTTATCTCATTTGAAATTGAAGATCCAGTTGCATAAGCTGTTAGTAATACAGTGGGATTTGAAGTGTCTCAAGTCTTTCAAGCAGGTCCGCTGTTAATTAGCGGCATTTAATTGAAGAATGAAATGTGATAAAATCTATTCTTGAGATCTTGCTTATATTATTGTGTAATGAGTGAGAGTGAGAGAATATTAACGTTGCACTGATTAGCTACACGAGGGCTTTTGGCGACGGTCCGCGTAATTTTGAACCATGGTCAAGTGACGCGGATGACACCTGAGCTGGCACACCCTCTCCTAACTACCACACCACACCAACGGAAGGACGTTTGAGCTCTCGAAAGATTTAACGTACATCGCTCCCCTACACGGCGAATCTTCAGTGGTACTAGGATCGAACCCATGGCATGCTAGCCATGATTCGATGCCTAGACCGCTTGGCCATCGCGGGCGCTATATTATTGTGTAAGCATTGCAGTTAGCCACTTAGATCTGTGCGACGTTCTTTCGTACGAGAAATGAGAGTTATGCATATATTTTTAAGGCGATATGGTACCATCTTCACAATTTTTTTTTATTTTTAATATTTGATATTTGGTTTTAACTTTATTTCATAAACGTTAATATTTAATACCAACTAATTACAAAAAAATTTTAATCTGTTGCAAAATGTTTGTACAATTTAAATTTTTTTAGCTTTTTTGAGCATTTTTTAAGTCCCTAAGGCTTTTTTAAATATGTCTCTTTTTATTCAATTTTTTTCCAAGTACCTTATACTATACTACATAAAACTGTGCATGGGTGTTTTCCTGCTGCTGCTCTTTAATTTTTTATTAATTTTTTTGTAGTTAAACTCCCAAACATTTTCAAAAAAACATTAATCTTGAATTTGAAATTTTTTAGAAAAAGTACTAAACATGTTAGAGCTAATTCCAAGCGCAATTTTACAAAACATACATTTCAGAACATGTATAAAAAATTTCAAACCCATGCTTCAATTATCAAAAAAGCCTTAGGGTTTTGAATAACAGTATATGTACAAAAATTCAAAATGGAGAAATATGAGTTTGAAGTTTTCATTCCGTGAATAGCATGATATAATATTCATCGAATAGTCTGAAATTTTATGAACTGTTAATTAGCTTATTTAAAACTAATTACCATCAAAAATTGCACAAATGTAAAACAATTAAACAGTATACTGCCATAATGAATATATAGAAAAAAACGAATGAAAGATCAATATTTCATAAAACTTTATTTTAATAATTATAATGAAAAATAAATACACACACTTCAGAGCTAATTCCATGCTCAGAGATAATGCACAACATGTACAAAAGATGTTTATGCCTTTATTTTTTATTTCCATGATTTTAAAAGCCTTCGCATGTTAAATATTGTACACGAATAAAAGCAAAATCAAATAACAATTTATAGGTAAAATACATCAAAATCTAAGAACTTTGTATGTTCATTTGTTTAAATAAATTTCTTAAAATATTTTAATAATAAAATTTTGAATCTCGCACACATGGGTTATATATATATCACCAAAAATATATATAAAAATGGAGAGTTTTTTTTTATTCTTGCGAATTAGATTTTTAATTATCTGAGTTATCAAAAGGAGATTTAGTATTTGTGCTTTAGGAGAATCCGTTTGGAAGTTTTAATTTCATTCATAATAATATCATAAGAAGCACGCACAACTTTAAAATCTTTACCAAATCCATTTGATCTTCAGTAAATAATTCACAAACTACAATTTTTGCATGAATTGCACAATTCTTTCTTAAAATGATTTATTACTGCGTATATAATGTCAATATCATTGATGTGCGTTAGAAAAATAATTAGTTCATTTTTTATCAGGCTCTTTTCTAGCAGATAATCTGAAATGTAGGCGTGGTAGTTGCTGTTTAGCATCAAACATTGCTCCATTACTTAATGAAAAATGCAGGTAAAGCTTTGAAATTTTGCAGCCATATTTATAAAAGTTCGGGGTATCAAATAAGCCAATACAAATTTTTCGACAGTTTAATTATTTTTTGGGTACCATATCGCCTTAATCTATATCACTAATAATTGCGCAAAAATTCTACGTACATATTTCTTAAACAAAACATACATTTTTGAAAAATTAAATTCCTAGAAAATTTTTATGAGAGAATTTTTTTAAATATAATTCAGACAAAAATTAAATCCCGGAATTAGTTATTTTAATCCCGGGATTTCGGGATTGGAAAAAACACCGGGATCCCGGGGATGAAAACTCTGCATAACATAGATGAAACTACAGAAACATAGAAAACATAGATGAAAACACTACAGAAACATAGATGAAAATTTTTTTTTTTGAGTGTACTCCAACATCTTTAAAAAATACGAACTAATGTAATATCCAATTGCAAAAAGTGTTCTTATAAAAAAATGTGGTGGTGAAAAAATATTTTTTATCGACGAGAACTACTTCGATTGAATTGAATTTAAGCGTCAAAATTTGGTAGGGAGAGACACCACTCAACGGTGCTACGAATGAAACGGATTCGCCGTGTCTACAAAGCTGCCAAAATGCAGCCAATTTAAAATTGAAAAACAATTCACGCTTAAAAATCCTCTTTAAGTTCATACTTTAATAAGTTTTCGTAATATCCAAGAAAATTAGCGTAGCGTCCTAATAGTAATTGCTATTGAAAACGGCCCCTATACCTGGACAATTTTTATCTTAGAGCCTTTGAATTGTAAAGCGAATAAATAAGCAAAACGTGGGTTATAAAATACTTAGTTTTCTAAATCTGGTTAAATTTAAAATCTAAATTCTATTTCAAAGGTACTTTTCATTAGATAAAATTAAATGACAGTATAAATTCAATTTATGAAAAAGTATTGAAAAATATGTTTAGTGATTTTTTTAAAAGAAGAAAGACTGGATGAGTTGATGCCATTACATTATTAACTATTCACAGTCGTTTCTTTTACTATTTTTAGAAATGAAAAAAAGAGTGAACATGAAAAAAATCAGAAGTTCCCTCCCTCCAAGAGCTCAAGCTTTCCTTTCACAAAAAACAATATTTTAGAAATAATACGTGTATTACTAGATTTCCCCCATTCGTGAATTTTTCTCCGCTCATTGCAAAAAAAGTTTTTCCTTTCTTAGGTGAACTGTATGGAAAAAATATTTTACAAGAAACATCTCCATGAAGAAAAGTCGAAAACAGAGTGTAGCATCATTTCCATTCTTTATGAAAATTTGTTTCTTCTCCACCCAGTAACAATGAACTGTCAATGTATTCATTCCTCTTGTCAAGAACTGGGATCTCGCGAAAGGGCGATAGTACTCTCAAATGTCTGGCTTTTTTTACGAACAGAGTGGAGCTTCTTTAGTAAGAAAAATTCTAATAAAAATTCGTTTCCGTTTAACTCATAGCCATATTTACAAATAAATTACTCGGAAATAGATAATTCACCGAAATTTTCAGAATAGTTAAATTGAAAAGTTTTCCATTGTTTAACAAAATATTTCGGAATTTCCTTTATTAAAGAATAGATTTCTGAGTATTGTCTATTACACACTGCTTGACAATTGCTAAGGAACAGTTACAATTTTCGGAATAATTAAGAATAGACAATGGTTGAGGAAATGAAACTCAATACATATTTAGTAGGCACGATGTGCATTTATTATAGTGCAAAGTGGTTCAGACCACATCGAAAACTTAAAATATTAAAAATAACAAAGTTGCCCATTCGATGGTTTCCAAACAGCCACAAAAATTTGATCTTCAGGTCAGAATGATGCAGACATGAGTACCTTAGTAAGATGTGTGTTGACCACGAACACCAATGCGCATTTTGCATCTCTATGCTCTCCACTAAACTATCGAGAAGTTCTTGGGGGGATATTATTCCACTCCTCTCTCAATGCGGTTTTGAGCTCATGTACTGTACGTGCAGGATGATTCATTGTGCAAAACATCTGCCAAGAGCAACCCAGGCATATTCAATAGGATTTAGGTCGGAGGAGTAAGCAGGCCATTGCATACGGGGAATATTTTCACTTTGCAGTGAGTCCGATACCTCAACGCTTCTGTGTAGCCGCGCATTATCATCCATAAACAGAAAAACTGAACTTACGGAACCCCTAAAGATACGAACATGATCCAGAATAATATCTCTGCAAAACCGTTGTGGTATAGTTTTCCGGATCTGGCGCACGGAAATTATTTAATGGCTTTAAAGTCTTCATAATTATATCTAATGATCAAAAACTATTCTAATTAACTCGGGAGTAGTTGCGCACTCGATACTAACGTTAATGGTCCCGCCATGGTCCCGCTGAGTCACCCCAATTCCTTTTTTATAATTATTTTTACTGTACGCAATAAAAATCGTGAAAAACTCAATAAAGAGAAAGTATACATACCTACTTTTAAGGAATTTTAAATTTATCTTTGGAAATTTGAGAAAAAATATCAACCAAACAGAACTAAGAAATTTCAAAAAAATGTGCGTAACTTTAATAAAGGACACAAACCACAGACACTTTTCACTAACATTATAGGAATGTTATTGCCAGGCAAAACTTCCATATGCTGTTCAAGTTATTGTAGTTTTATTGTCCTTTGATGGTCGATAAACAGTATGTTGAACTTTTTCTTGCTTATGTCTTTTTAACAGAATGAAGAGTTTCTTGTGCTACACTTGTGGCTTCATATTTTTCCTGATGTTCTTTTGGTAGAACTCGAACATTTTCCTTTCAACTCAAACGTTTCCTTTCATCGATTTTCTTATATTTACTTTTGCTATGATGATTAATATGCTTTATTTCAGCTGGCTCTTCCCTTGCTTGTTCATTTACAACTTCCTTCAATACAATTACTTTTTCTTTTATTTTGCTTATTTACATTTATAAACCATAATAAGTCGTTCAAACAGCAATCAAAACTACTATGTTGTTCACAGGGGGAAATATCTAACATGTTCATAGAAAATATCTTGGGACTAAAGTAGTAGTGTGGAGAACTCGGTCAAAACAAGTACCTTAAAACTGTAAAAAAAAAAAACGTATGCCACTCCCAAAAAAAGAAGAAAATATGTTGCGAGTAAATTTTAGTTCCCATGAAGACTTATAGGAGGATACTGTTAAGTTCATTGGCAATAAATAAAGTTTTCCCAGAATTAACAATTTCGTGAGCCTGGGGTGACTCTGTGCCCCCTGCGCTTGCTCTTGGGTTAAAGTAAATTGGACACTATTTCTATTTTCTAACAAGGAATAAGGCTCTTAGAAGCTCAATAAATTTATGTCAGAAGTGAAATTGATCAAGAATAAATGACCGCTAAGTGGACCTAGTTTTTGAACAAGGATCTAAAGATATTAACAGCAATAGTAATGTGACACATGTGGGAGAATATTTACAAAAAATAAAGTGGCAAGTTAAAGATTAAACTTTAACAGATTAAACAAATACAATCAAACAAAAGTACGCATCTACAAGCATTAACAGTATACATATGTAATAAAGGATAATAAGTATGATTGAGAGGGATATAGGAAAGGAGTTAAGAGGGGCAACATATAGTGTGCGTGATTGTGTGGGTAGGGTGGGTTTGGTAGTATTTAAGCAGTAGAACTATTTATTCCATGATTCCGAGTCACTAGCATTATATTCGCAGGGCTCGTGTTAACGCGTCCTCTTACAGAGAGAAATAAGATGGCGAAGCAAGCATCGCAAAAATACCAATGGCTAACTCTTAAAAAAATCATAAATTTGGGAGTTGCAGGAAGTAGCAGCTAAATTTTGTATTAAATTAAAGGTCCATATCCTCTATGTTACATAAGTGTTACTGTCATCAATCCGTGTCAATCCCAAAAGTTCTAGTTTATTAAACACAAAAAACCGACATGCGTTTTTGGGAATTACGTACTGTGCAAAATGTTATGTTTTTATTATTTTTTTATAAAATTTGAACCTAATTTGAGAGTCAAATAAAGAAATTATTTATAAATAACGTGTATTTTCAAAGAAAAATGCCAAAAGCTACAAAAGCTTGTTCAGACGAAACGATAGAACTTCCGACTAGAAAATGAAGCTCACAGGTGTTCCTCGTAGCCCCAACAAACCCGATTTAAACTGCCGCTTGTTGGAGATTTCCAATCGCTTACTGAAGAAAACTGATTACAACACGGCTAGGGGTCATATGAGGACCATAAATTGTGGGTTGTTGTTAATTTTC
Source organism: Trichonephila clavata (assembly GCA_019973975.1). Taxonomy (NCBI): domain Eukaryota; kingdom Metazoa; phylum Arthropoda; class Arachnida; order Araneae; family Nephilidae; genus Trichonephila; species Trichonephila clavata. Next base: position 93,014 of record BMAO01003460.1, read on the forward strand.
GCGCAATTTCATTTTTGGGGTTTCCGTGCGCCAGATCGGGAAAACTGACCACTGTGCGCCTGGGCCATACTGATCACGTTTATGAACAAACTTCTGTGCATAACATGTTCCACACTCTCTCTGCAGTAATTGGTGGCTAAAATTACTTGACACACCGAAAGAGATTCCCCGGAGAGCATCACTCTAGACCAATTTCGGTGATCCCAATCAACATGTTCCTTACACCAGCGTAATCTCTCTTGACGATGGCGTGGTTGAAGTGGGATGCGAAGAACAGGCTTCCGTGAATACAAACAACTTTATTTAATCGCCGTGAGATGGTTCTTGATGGAACATGCGTAACGGTAGCAGTTGCAAGGTTTGCAGCTATTTGTCCAGAAGTGAAATTTCTGTTCCTTTTTGTTGTTAAGCGACATAACGGTCCTCTAAAGGTGTGGTGTTACTACCACACCCCCTGGAATGCTTTTGCGAAGCAATTTCACCTTCAACGGCCTTCTTTAATTGCGAAATGATACTTTTTCACACACACATTGCAGCAGTTACAGTGGTGATAGTTTGACCTGCTACCAGTCGTCCAACTGCTCCTCCACGATCGTAATCAATCAAATGATGCCTTGCTGACATTTTGCTCTTAATTATTGCAAGAGACAAACAGAATTTCAGAGGAAAAACTTTTATAATATCCAGTACTATTTTCGTCAAACATCAAACATCATGAATTTTAGTATGAATAATGTCCTTGTATGCACTTTCTTTTATACAGATAATGAGACTTGGTCAAGTTATTTGCGCCTTAGCAATTGTCAAGCAGTGTATGTTTTTAAATTTTCAGCTTAATAAAATAGGAATTTGTATAAAAAAAATCTGTATTTTTTTAAAAAATTTTTATTTTTAAGAATCACAAATATCATTGGAAATAATGCAATTGTTACTATTAACTTCAGACACATATTTAAGCTTCTTTTTTTTATCAGATCAAATGAATTGGTGTTATATCCTATAACTCAATTGAAATAAGCTGTTTTGGTTAATTTTTATTATGTTTAATATCGGCATCACACAATATTAAGAATAGGCAAAATAAAATTTGTTTCACATTTTTTTTACTACCGTGCATTTTAATGCTTTGGTATTTTAAATTCAGAGCAGAACTCCTGGCTTCGGAAGAAATTGCATCTCATCTTCAGAAAAAAAAGAGAAAAATGTTAATTACTTCCCGCGGGTCTTCCCCGATTCAATTAGCTTTCATAACAAACATGATTATTGACCGAAGGATCGTGCGAGAAAATTAAATTCCCTCTCGCATTACCCTCGACGACAGAAATGTAGAAAACAAATTTACGTTTAGGAATAAGTCAAGCATAATTTTCATCTAGATCTTCGTTAAAGTTATATGTATAATAATGGTTACAGAATTATGTATACAGTTATGAAGTCGCGTATTTTGCTAGAAAAAATTTAAATTATTATAGTTCAATAACATAAGTGGCCTCCATCAATGAAACATATCCCATATCCTAATAAAAATAATAAAAATTAACAAAGTAAAGTCATGTCTAAATTCATCCTTGTCATTCATTAACCCATTTTTTCTCACGTTCGCTCTCTTTCTCGTGGCAGTGTTATTTCCGGGTTGTTTAGCAGACGACCTTTTTATTTGATACCATACATCAAAAATGGATCAATGTAAACTGAATATCACATTCAACTGGGTTCTTGAGAGGCTGGAATATTAATGTGAGAAAAACAGTATGACGAGAAACTAAAAAAGACTACTTACTAATAGTTTACTTTAACCCTTTAACTGTTTTTTTCATACACCGTATGACCATTGAAAGCTGTCCACAACCGGTTTGCCCGTAAGCTATACAGGCACTGATATTTTTTTCTTTATGTCTTTGATTTGCATACGTTTTTAATTCATATGGTGAGATTATTAGTGTGCTAGGGTTTTAAAAGATGCAGTTTGTCCATGGTACTGAAATACTTCTCATCCGGGGTTTTCTTTGTGGTGAAGGCGGGAATTTTTCACTGAAGGCAAAGATTTAGATACTTGAAAACATTCGATGAAGAACAGGGATTGGCAAGGAATTTGAAATTTTTTGCTTGAGAAGAAATGAAAATGAAAAGTTAAACTAAAAAAATCTTATATTTATCTCTGTCCCCATTGCACTCATTGTAAGACATAGTATTCCACCATGCTTCAAATTGTGTGTACATACATATTTCCACTCACACAAAATCCAAAATCGTGGGGGAAAAGGTACAAACATTAAAAATTTTGTAAGTATGAGAGAAATTCTTTTAAGAGATATTTGAAACATTCTTCATAGCATGCATAGTGTACTTATAATAAGCAAATGCTTACGGCTTTTTGTGTTTCAAAATTATAAAATAAAAAATAATGTGAAAACTTTAAAATTGAGAGTTTTAAAAAAATTCTTCCATTTTCGCTTTCTGTTAAATATTACATTTAGTTATATACAATAAAAATTGTATGCCATTTCTTCGAACATTTTGTGCAGAAAAATTTGCAGCTTAAGGTGTAAAATAGGAATCCCTTCACGGCTTATCTTGTTTCTAAGGGTACTTTTTTCAAAGTAATGATATTCCAACTTATCTGGGTTGCAACTCTGATAAGAAACTAAAGTTTATTAAGCATGATGAGAAATTCAAAGAAGAGACTCTCCATTTTTAAAAGATTGAGGGGAGTTATATGGGAGGGTGCAATAGAGAAACAATGAGTGAAACTTATGATAGCTACATTCAGCCTGCTTCGAACTGTAGCAAATGAAGTGCTGTTTCTTCAGTAGATAACATCTTGACATTTCTCAATGCTTTACAAACCTACGTGCTATTCATGAATAAGAAGGCTATCCCTGGGTTTACTTGCGATGCAATTACTTTGTCAACAATCAATTAATTCAAAAAACGCAGCTATTTTACAAACAAAAAAATGGGCAAATAATGTAAAGTATCACAGTGGCTCCAAACATTGTGTTCGTGAGACTATCCAATGTAATATTTTCAGTGATGTACCCAATGAACTGAGGCTTTGTTGTGAGTACATTGCAGTATATGGTACTTGATGTCCGACTGGATTTGGCAATGAATGAGAAAAGAACGTGACCTTATTCGTAATGCCCTCTACGCCGTTAACTTATAGATTATTAACACCGGTTTCCCATTTGACAAGTGGTTTCTGATATACATTAATAAGTTCTTTTTTTAAAAAAGAATTCTCAGGATATGGAGCTGCTGTTTTCTGTGAATTTTTTCCTTTTATCTGTATGTTGGATAACTTAAAACACACTTCGATGGAAAACTCAAAGCTATCCATGTAGTCCTCCAACAGCTTCCCATTCGTCTTGAACCTCTTGAGGGCAATTATATTTTCTGGTTCTATCTCTGCCATTCAGGCTTTGCCAGGCAACCAAGAGAATAAGAGTTTTACTGTAAAAAACTACAGAAAGCTCTAATGAGGATGGAGAAAAATATTGCTTTGCGAGGGGTAACTTTCAATTGTAATACTCCAAGGTGTTAATCTATTGGGTAATGAGATGACAAGACCTTAAAAAGAAGGAAACATATTCTTAAATAATTTTGTAGATATCTGTCCCTACATTTTTGTAGAGATCTGCATACATATTTCTACACAGAGTACAATCATTTTGTACAGAATTCACTTGGGGCTGCTGCTGGGGTGGTATTTAACCGGACTAGACTGTTTAGTGCCTAATAATTTCTTTTGCACATGACTCATTTACCTGATAGTGTTCTGTGTGATTACTAAACAAGCTAAGGCTATTGTTCATTTGAACGAGAGTTCTGCACTAAATGACTTGAACTATCTTGTTAAGAAATATTAAAGAGCTTATTGTGTCTAATGTCAAAAGATCAATAGCCTGATATTGATTTATTAATAATATTTCCAGACTGGATGTTCAATAGCAATATATGAAAAAAAATTAAAACAATTCTGGAAAATATTTTATTTCCTATTTTACATATTCGATGACTTTACTACACAGTTTCAAATAAAATTTGTAAGTAGTACTTTTATTTTTAACCGGTTTATTTTTATAAATTTTTTCTGAATAAAACCAATTGTTTTTTTGTCAGTTTTCTTGTAAAACTAAGCAATTTCGTTTGAACGGTTAGCCTTCATTTTTACAGAATTATTGATAAATTTCATTAAGAAAAATTGCAACGAACTATTGGCGATATGATATGATTTTGTTATTTATTTACTTTTCTAAGGCTGCACTACAATTTTGGGGAAGGGTCTCGTAAATTTGAGACCTGGTTCAAGTGACCAGGAAGATTCCTGAGACAGCACCTCACTCTCTAAACTTTTGAGCCTCGTCAACTAAAGTACTTGGAACATCGATAGAATTAACGTGCATCAATTCTGCCACATGGTGAGTTTTTAGTAGCATTAGGTTTCTAATCCGAGAATCTACAATGCCGCTTACGAGTTTGCAACCCAAGGCTACCGCGGAAAAAAATATCGGAAACTTGCCACAGCTATTTTTAAAATTTGCTAACAAGTTTATACATACAAAACAAAATAAAATTTTTTTAAAAATTTCTTTGAGCTGCTGCAAGAACTGCAATCCTAGGAAAATTCGCTCGAAAGTCAGGCTGCAAAGAGTGTCAACTATCGCTTCTAAGTGCACACCGTGGTCTCGCCGATACTTTCAAAGTTCTGTATTTCATATTTGATTCTTGCCTGTTCTCTTTGAGCTACACAAATACTCTTAACGTTAGTATATATCAGCAGTCGCCAAACTTATGAAATTTCGTGGACAATTAAATGCATAATTTTATGTTTGGCGGACCACTAATAAGATAACAGGATGATGGAAGATTATTACTATACTGCCAATAATTTATGTATTTATTTACACTTCGTTATCACAGAAAACGAAAAGCAAAAAAAAAGGTGTCAACACAAAGCAATATCAACAAATTGAAGTGTTTTGCCGCCAATTTACTGTGGTTGCCTGATCTTGCTTTCAAAAGTCACTGGATATACCTTAAAAGTAGTTAAAAAGTCGCTTAGAGAATGAAAAGTTTCACTAAAAATAACAACCATTTTTTTTCAAGGTGTAATCTGCTTTCCATAATACGTTTTACTATTCGCCCTTTTTTAAACTGAATTTTCATAAAAATACTAATATCCCGATTTTTCTGTGGACCATCAACTATTTTTCACGGGCCAGCAGTGGTCCGTGGAACACCGGTTGGCGACCCCTGTTACAGAATACTGAAACGTAAAATTATTAGTCATTTTTTTGGAGAAAAGAATTAAACAAAATAGTAATGATATGTATTGGGTAATTTGAAATAATTAAAGTCAAAAAGTTTTAATACGTGTCTAATAAAATAAAATGTAATGATGGAAAATGTTGCCAGTAACTTATTTTTAAAACTAACATCGCAAGGACCTAAGATTTCCCAACCATGATCGAATGACGGTACCATAGTTTAAAAGCTAATGGTATCCATTTTCCCTAAATTTCCACACCACATCAAAATAGGAAATCTCTACAATTGGGACTAAATGAAACCTCAATCAAACATGTTGTAACAATGGACTAAATTCAGGACTGAACAGTGCCAAGCGGGGAATCACGTTACAACTGTGACAACATTTGCACGTGTTATTCATTACCGAGTTAGAACCTATACGTAAATTGTTGACTTTCTTGTGCTTTAATTTTATCTAATTAAAATATATGATATCACTGTATTTTATGCATTATTCTAGTGCATATATTTGTTAGGAAAAACTCTCAACAACTCTTTGATATAATTTTTGTTTTATTCTAATTTATTTATCTAATTAGGTATTCGTCTGCTTCAAATAGTGTTAGCTGGTATATTTATTTAGGTTGGATCCTAGCACCTGGTACACAGCTATTAGTTATTTTAATTCTTAATTAATTTAGTAGTTATTAATTATATATTTTTGCACAAGAATGGCTTACAGTATATTGGATTAATACAACTTATTTTAAAAAACTTCAAAATGTTTGACTATCGAATAACAATTGTATCATTTCCTTAAGAAGAACTCACACTATTATTACCAAATACAGTGTCAGTTAAGTGTAAATAATATAAAAAATGTCTGTTTATAACTTTAATTAATAATTCAAAGTCAAGAGAAAATACTTATTCTGAAGTAAAACAATTTGATGATATTTTGTGAGAGGAATGTTTACAAAAAATAAATAAATATTTCTTTGATTTTTACATTTCACAAATTATTGATTCCTAAATTATTAAAAATTATTCTTTACTGTTAAAAATTAATGTCATTTCTTTCTTTAAATTAAAATAAAACATTCTTAAGGGGAATGACACCATCGCAAAAGGCAACAATTTTTGGAAATGGTTAAATTTAATTTGATGATTTGTTGTTATCTTAATTTTTTGAAGTACATGCTAAACTTGCAAAAACGGTTATTTCTTGAAGCCTGTAGGTAATATGAAAATTTTAGATAAATGTAGATAATTATCTTTTGGTGAAAGTGTATTTTTTTCCATCACCTCTCCCCCCCCCCATTTTGTACATAAAGTATTAGAGTTGATATGGCATTTATCCTGTGATGAAAATGAATTTTTTTAACATTATATTTACATCAAGTTTGCCTACTTCCACTTAAAGTTCGAATGTATATTTTATTTTACTGTGGAACAATTACTGGATGAAAATGAATTTTATTTTTACAATGTATTGCATATAAATACTTTATATATATGTACGTGTTTTACAATATTATAGAGCATTTAAAGATATTTGAAATGTTTCGAATAAAATAACATTCTCCATCTTTGACTGTATGATTTAATTTGTAATTATTCTTTAACAATGTTAGGAATTCTTTTTAGAAATGATTGTTTAAGTAATAAAAGAAAATACTATTTCATTTTTTAGTTAAAGAAATGATTCATATTAATATATAATTTTCAGGATATATCCATTGTAATGTGATTATCCATTATTATGAGTTATTTAATTACATATAAAATGCATAATCAGGGCTAATAATTAACTAAATGATTTTAATGAGTTATTTCTATTGGTATTAACTGTTTTAATACTTTTCTCTAAGTTGCAGTCACTAAAGCAAGTGCTCTTTAAGTACATTAAAATTAATAAAAAGTTACCTTCAGTCATGCATGTGTACAGAATGCTTAAATGCCCTTGCTATATTAAGCATCGAAAAAGAAATTGCAAAATATTGTAACTTTTCTGAAAAAAAAAACACATCATGCACTAAATAAACATGTGTTTGTAATTTTACTCGTTAGTACAATGTTTTGCAGAACTGAATAGTTTTCTATTGGAAATTGCCCTTTTATATTTGGGTAACTAAATATAATGCATGGATATGCGACACTTGGATCACAAATTAATGTTATTAATGCTAGTATGAACTAAATTAAAGTTTTTTTTACAATTTTCTGTGACAAATTGAATACTTTTTTTTAATTGTATTTGTATAAAGTGCCATTAACATGTTGATCTACTTTTTAAAAATAATTATACAATATTAAGGGAATGTTTCATCAGAAAAGGTGCAATAATTATCAGAAATTAATTTTAATTATCTTTAGTCTTAAATATATTTCTCTTCTTATTGAATTACATATAATTTATAAAAAATAATAGTATGATTTATATATAAACAGTAGATGACTCCAAAATACAAGTAAAACTTGTAAAATTTTTTTTTAAATTTACTTCTTTAAGCTATTTTTTTTTTGTTTATCTTATACTAGATTAATAGGAAAGTTTTTATTAATAATAAATATTTATCCACACACACACACACACACATTGGAGAAAATGCATTTTATTTTTACAACACAAGGAATTGCAAATAAGATAGAAAAAAATTCAACACAATATATTTATATATACGAATAATATATCGTATATATATATATAAATGAATAGTTGTATAAAATTTCCATTCACAATTTCTACTATTTATGTCTTTCGATCAGGTATTTATGTTTAACATTAAATACTCCACAGTTCCATTTCTCGCAAACTTAAAACTTATTTGGTGAAATGTACTCTCTCTCTCTATGTTATTTTGTTATCACTTATATGAATGAAATGTATCCCTTTACATATAATTATATTTATACTTTAAAAAAAATGGAAGATCAAACAACATCAGAAAAAAATGTACAGAGTTCTCTCTGAAATTTAACGTTTGAAAATACATTAATAAAGATTGAAATCATTATTATATCAACAAGTTACCAAAAATTATTATGAATAAATTGAGTTCCATAATAATCAAAATCACAGTTTCTACTACTTACAAGAAGGTTAATTAACTAATTATAGCATTGTTTTACCAGGACAATCTTATCTCAAAAATCTCAGTGATTTTGGCCAATTAACCCCTTAACAATAAATTTGAAAAATATTTTCTGTATTTCTCTTCGTGATAAATATAAAATTGATCCAAATATTTTTCTTGGGTCAATATTGGTAAGTAACTCATGCAACAAATTTATTAAGGACTTATAAGCAGGATAATCTCAATGTACATGAGTCTTTTATATTTATGTAAACATAAATATAATGATATAAAATAAATCTATTCTATAATGATAAATCTTCTACATATTGTGCAAACACCAATATAAATGCATATTTATTATAAATAGTAAAAACATTTGCACATCTCTCTCTCTGTGATAGGTTTATACCACACAGTCAAACTCTGAAAACAGATGTATTAATCAATACCACACAAATATATTACAATTTTTATTTATTTTTTTAGAGAACTATGGATTCAAAAATAACTATTTTATTTTGATCATGTAGTTGTGAGAAAGACTTTTATTTCCAATATATGGACGCAAATTTATTCTATTATACACATTTTAGTTTTAAAACTGTAATGCCTTAAATTTTTACCATATTTGTAATTCAATTCTTGATAAATTATGTCTTTTGCCTGAAATAATGCTGCGAATAAAGACTTTAAAAAATGCTGCACAATTTTTTTACGTGTAATTTTACAAATGGTAAATGATTATTTTGATTTCTAATGTTTGAAAGTGGTACTTGATTCACACATCATTTAGTGTAAATATTTATGAAGCTGTAGCAAATTAAGATATTTTTCCATTTTTGTAGTGAATACTTCTCAAAAATGCTTTTTTTTTCTCTTTTTCCCAGTAATATTGTAAAATTATAAAGTAAAATAAGTTTAAAAAAATACTTGTTTTTGATATGACACGTATGGTTACATATCAGATTCTTTTGTGTTCTAATTTTAGATAATTAAATACTTAAGTACCTCTGTTACTACTCTGAAGATGCTTAAAATAAGTAAAACTTAAGTCAATTAAACATTATATGTTCTCAATATATTTTCATTTAAAATAAACAAAAATTTGCTTAAGTTAACTAACATATTTTACTTTCTTATGTATGTTATCTATATAATTTTATTTAAAATAAACAAAAATTTTCTTTGAATTATTTACATGCTTGTGAGAGTCTACATCTCTCCAAAATCCTTTTTGAAGATGTTTCTTTTGTGAAGACAAAAATAGTGAGAATAAAGCTTGGTTTAAGCTGGCGTCGGTATTGAAAATATTCTTCAAAATAATTGTATACATAATAAAGTGTGATGAGTGGTTTATAATCCTCACGTTTCAACATGCTTTCAAAACACTCATATTTTGCACCGGTATATTAAAAAATGTGTTTTTTTACCTCGATCATTTCTTTTTTTACTGATCAAGCAACCATTTCAGCAAAATAAGACATTTTAAAAAGTACAAAGTGAAACTGCGATAGCAAAATAGTAGTAAGCAAACGACAGAATAATCACATGATCGTGACGTCACATGAATTTAGTCCATTGCCCTGATGCGCAGTTCAAATGAACATTTTAATATAATTCGTAATATTTATAAGATAAAAAATTTTATCTCATGAGATAAAATTTATTCTTTAGAATCCTTTGAAATTTCTTAGACCCACCATTTCCTAGATTTTTAATGTTGATTTTATCTCTACTAACTCAATTGTTTAAAAAAGCTCATATAAAAAAAATTTATTATCAAGATATTTAACACACAGGAGTGTATTTATGTACTTTATTAGTCACACGGTTATTTCTTGACTTAAGTGAGAAAAAAAAGATATGAAAAGATAAAATGAATCAAATCTTAACAATAAATAAAGTTGTCCAGGCAAAGTAATCCGTTTTAGCTGTAGAATAAAATTAAATTCTCAATGTAAACGAACTAATAAATAAAAATAAAGATGAAACATATATTTTTTATATATATATATATATATACTCGTATATATATATATTCGGAATGAAAAGCCAAAAAATAAACAAAGGAAAGTATGAATTCTACTTTAAGGAAAAATTTTATTTCAGGATTTAAAATGTGCCTTAAAAGAGTTTTAGAATTTTCTTTAATTCTTTTTCTAAAACTAATTCAATAAATAACATTATTTGTAAGATAATTTTTTCATGGTGTGTGTTCATCTTGTATTATGCGTTGCGGGGAGAATGCCTGTTGTTTTATGTATGTAATTTCTCTTAAAACATCTATCTTCGATTTGCATTGGTTTTATTCTTTCAATAAAGTTGAGATTTTCTCACACATGTGCATGGTAAAAAACGCAGCTATAATCGGTAAAAGATGTATATATTTCTTTGTTTAGCCTAAATACGACGAGGCTGTTTACAAATTGACGTTAATAATTTTTAATGTCACACATAGAAACAACACACAGGCCTAATGACGACGGATATAGTCATCTTCAACCACGGTTAAGAGACGAGAGCGTTACCTAAACTAAAATCTCATTCACCATACTTCCTCATCATATCTATATAAGGACTTTGATAGATTTAATTTGAATCAGTCCCTGTCCTACAGAATGTTCAATCTAAAGAAATTCGTGACCGTAACAGTTTGTGGCCATGAGTAAACGAAATTTATTGAAAATTTTAGTATGCTGTTATTCGTCTTTTTCTGACCATTAAAAGTTTACGTACAGCAAATCAGAAAGTAAAAAAGTTTGACCTTTTAGGAAAAGCCTCCTTATACGATAACAAGATTATCAGTGGAGTAAATGAGGTTTATGAATTTATACAAATCAGGAAGAAATTATGAGGGGTAGAAACTCAATGGTAGATTTTTAAACCACACCCTTCCTCTTAGAAATTATTCTTTTCAGTTGAAATATTGATCCCCGTCCCAATGCTGTAAAGTTTTAAGGGATGCGACTGAGTTAGAAATGCTATTTTCAGCAAAACTTCACAATTTATTTTTATTTCACCACTTTAAAATTGAAATAATTAGCAGTCTAAATCTCTAAATCTGTCTTAGATTTGATTGTGCGATAATTATGAACTAATATTCTTATATGTTTAAAATAATATTTTAACTACTGAAAAAATCGAACATTAGGCATTTAAATCGCTTTATAAAACTGATTTTCTCATAGGTTCAACGCATTATAAATCTAGAATACCTTTCTGATACTTTTGCTTAATTGAGAGGGTATATTTTAGATAATATACCCTCATACACATATACAAACTTCATATTTTAATTCAAATTTCTTTAAAATTTAAAACATTTGCAAAGTGTTATTTATGTTTTTTTAGCATAATCTTTTTATTACTGCGGAAAGGAAGTCAGTAGGCTAAAAATCTTCGACTATCGGTTTTGAGTTTTGAATATTTTTGAAATCTCTTAATTCATGACTTTTTACAGGGACATAAAATATTTGTCATTTTATGAGAGAATTAGAAGTATTTCAAAATAACTTGCCGTGCTGGCGTGCAATTCCCACTTTGACAGATAAATTTGTCAATGTTGACCTTTTAAACATGGGAAGCAGTTCCAAAGGCTCTATTTTTTTATTTATTCATACTTAATTAACTTTAGATAACAGTATAATAACTGCAAATTTAACTGTTATACTTGCTAAAACAACTTTAGGAGTGAAGTTTGTACTTTATGATTTGACTGATTTGAAGTTTCAAACTTTACCGATATTTAGTTTTAATAGGTTATTGTTACTGATTATTTTAACATGCCAAGATTTTGTAAATTGTTAAAAAAGACAAAACTCTTTGCAAATATGAAAATTTTAGAGTTGTTTGTCATCGAAGAAAACATTTGAATGTTTCTGAATGCTGGACTATAACCAGCACAGATGCTGGTAGTATATATGTAACCGGCAAAGTATGGAATCCGGCCTTCTATAGAAGGCCTACACATTGTATTGAATGCCTAAAACTAGACGGCAATGTATAAAATGCTTCATTTTTCACATATTGCCTAGGCATTCTATAGAATGCCTAAAGAGAAACCGGCAAAGTATGAAATACATCTCCGTTTCGTTTCGAATATTGCATGGCAGGACTTTTAACGCATGCTTCGGGCTCAGAATTTGTCAGTTGAACATTGCGGTTTGTTCGGCAGTGCCAAAATACTCAATTTTAATTTAACTATCTTAACAAAAAAAAAATTATGTGCTGTGTGAAAATGGAGGAGCAATCTATGGTGTAGAAGATGGAGTCATGGTCTATAGCAGGGTCGGTAACCTATGGCACATGTGGCACGCGGTACTATTCTCAGTGGCGCTTTGCATCTCTCAACAAATTTCTAAATGGTTGAATTGTTTCAAAAATATCCTACTTTGTGATACCACGAATCATATTGGTAGATTTGTTTGACATGCCACAGCTAAAACGTTGCCGACCCCTGGTCTATAGACATGAAACAATTATTCGACGACGAGGTGGCCAAAATTCGAGTTAATGCTGCAAAAATAAGTTTTTTATGAACTGAAATTACTTACAAAATGTTAATTACTGTTGTACAAAATGCCAAAATGACTACTAAGCTGAAAACCAGGAATTATTGGTACTTGAATATATATGATGTGATGTTTGTAGAAAATAAAAAAAGTACACTAATTTAACCTGCTACAGAAGGCGTCAGAGTATCATACAGCAGTGGACCAGACTCCATGCGTGCATCATGTATGAAATTATATGCAAAAATTAATACTTATCTTGATAATTTGTACGGTTTATAATTAATCCCATGGCTACCGTTACGTGATTTGCTTTCCAATACCATCGTTCTCCATGAAAGAACGCGTATGCAATGTATTGCGGGGTGGGGGAGAAAAAGGGATAAGTAAGCAAATCTTCTGAAATAAGTAAATCCTTCGCAAACACTATCAAGGTCATTTTATTGCATTCCAAAGCCTTTGGAATAGTTTTATGGATAGCAGTGCACAGAAAAGATCATACTTCGGAAAGACATATATATACGCACAGGGCGATTAACGCTTTGGCTGTGGAAGACATTTATATACGTCGGTGGCACTTAAGATATTAAAGTCGTATTGTAGCTTCAGTGTTAAAATATAGTATTATTGAATTCAATACATTGTTATTGTTTGGAGGGGGGCGCTATGAAAATTATGATTGAATATTGGGTCACAAACATTAAAAGTTTGAGAAGCACTAAGGTCATTTCAGGGCATACATTCTGAAGCATATGTGCAGTCCCCGACGCAAGCTCATTACAAATGCATACAATCAGTTATTGAATTGTTTTGAGGATGGAAAATACATACATCCCGTCTTTCACATAACACCATAAAAAAATAGCACGATTGGGTGGTCTCGGTGACCAAGAGCAAAAGAAATAATCGGCATCTCCACTTCGACCAATCCAATGCCTTGGCCGATGTTGGTTGAAAAATGTGCGTACCTCCATACCCCAGTGGAGGGGGGGGGGATGATCCATCTTGCTGAAAGTCCATGGAATCAGAGTCTGGCTGTGGCATTGAACATAGCTGAAGCATTTCAAGGTAAATGTTTGATGTAACACTTCATTCACAAAACAAAAAAGGACCGCACAATTTATGTTTCTCTTATCCAAGGGAATCACATAGAACATCTATGATGTATATGTACAAAATTTTGAAGTTTCGTCTGCATTCTTAGTAAATTGTATCGATTAATTCTTTTCTATTATACAGTTATAGCCGTCAGTCAGATCCGTATGAAATTTAGGTCATAAATTGCTGAAAACAATCTTAAAAAATTAGAATTTAAAAATTAAACAATCAACAAAAGCATAACTTAATTCGCTTCAAACGTTGACAATATTAATTTTATCCATTTGTAAATGAGAATTGTGAAATATATAACCTGTTTATCATGAGTGAACGGTATTTTAACCAAGATGAATGGCTTCTCAAGGAACGGTCATGAATCGAAAATTAACCAAGGAAATGATTCCCTTTCGCTATTGACTGTTTTATGGGTTCTATGCTGATCTGTCAAAGTCTTTAACATGTATCATTTGACCAAAATATTTTTTTTCAAGTAAATGGGGAATAAAAATTTCCTTTTTCTTTCCATACTATCTTAATCGCTTAGAGCCTCACTGCTCAAGAGAACAACACTTCATCTTGTTACCATTACCCGACGACAGATAGTGGTATCAATCATTGACAGAAAAATGCAGCATAACCTTATTCTAGAACAGTTCCTTCCATAAATAAAAAAATAAGGATCTTTTGTGTGCAATACTATAACATATTATCTGCTAACAGATTTCCTTAAATATCTCAGAAACTAAGCATTGTTTTCCACAGAAATATAGAACATAGCCTAAAGAGATCATTCTCCATTTAAATCTGTACTCTACGGTTAGGTAACTCTGATTCAATACACAAATTACCAACATAATATAAATATATCTTACGAACCTCTATTTACTCGGAAGAATCCATTCCGTACAGAAATTCCCGAAATCACACTTGGACAATTACGTGACATAGAAGAGATGCGAATGGTTGACGTTCTTTCGTTGCATGAGTTTTCCAGTTGGGAGCGCTGCTACAGCTCTGGCGAATAACAAAAAATATCCCTAGATATATCTAACAGCTCTCTCTCGTAACTGTACTTCTTTCGAATTCTTTGGTTGGCTTAATTAAGGATTTTGTGGGTAAGGATAATAAAAAAATAAGATAAGGTAAAAATAAGATCCGTGTTCCACAAGGGACTTACAAAAAATGTAAAATAAATAAAATATACAAAGTGAAAGAATGGCTGCATTACGAAATAAAAGTCATGAAACAAAATCAAACAATTTATATAAAACAATGTGAGAATGAAATAAGATGGATTAAAGGGAAATCAAGAGAATTCAGTTAGTTTTTCAAGTATTTTCCCTCAGAAGTTTCTTTGTAAAAAATAGTTGGCTTACATTTTGTTCACCACTAGCATGGGTTACAGCCACAAAGTTAGATAGTGTATATTAAGTTTTTGCACAAAAGTATAGAAGTACAGGAAAAAGAGAAATTAGATTTTAAAACTTATTTAAAAAAAGGATTTTATGACTAAATCTATGAATTTATACGAAAAACCCTTTTTTTTATTGTAAAGCATTATCTGAGATTTAACGTACAAATTGTTTCGGAGATCTAAAGCATTTCTTTCAGAATTTCTGAGAAATCTGAGAAGTATCGTACTGTAAAAGCACTGATGTATCTATCTCCCTGAAAATTTTTTAACTCCTTTAATAATATTCATTTTTCTCATAGATTAAGATTCACCTCATTTTATGGTTAAAACACTTGAATAAATTCTTCTACTTTTTCCTAATTCAACGGTTAAAGCCATTATTAGTAAACTCTATAGATATTAAGAGTATGCAGTAAAGAAATGAAATAAGAAAGTACTACAAAACGATTTCAGATATTTACATTAATTTCAGCAAGCGACGGAATCTCTAAACGGACCCTAAAGCCCAAGTCATGATACTATGGGATAAAAAGACGGACGTTAAGACTTTTTTCTCTGTGATTGTAACTGTGGGCAGTTATTTTGAAAAAAAAAAACTATAACATTGAAATATGAGAGTATTTTCATCAAGTATATATATATGGGGAAAATAGATTTAAAAAATAGCAATTTCTTAGGTCTAAGGGAGTTTCATCAATCTCAAAAAGGCTTCTTATTTCTCTCAGAGTGAGTGAGTGAATGAATATTAACGTCCCACTGTTCAGCTACACGAGGGCTTTTGGGGACGGTCCGCATAATTTTGAGCCATGGTCAAGTGACGCGGACGACACCTGAGCTGGCACCCCCTCTCCTAACTACAACTCCAAAGGGAGGAGGAACCTTTGAGCTCTCGACAGATTTAACGTGTATCCTTCCCCTACACGGCGGGTCTTCAATGGTACTGGTATCGAACTCATGACACGCTAGCCACGATCCGATGCCTAGACCACTTGGCTACCGCGGCCAATTATTTCTCCCAGAACAGGGAAGGATTATCATGAAAGTAGGAAGTGTCACTTTCATCTTCTTCAATTGTCTTACAAGTGTAGAAACAACAATTTATGTTAGTCTAAATCTTTCTAATGATAAGTTTCATTGGGTACATTTTAATAGGTCTTCCTCCTCTATATTTAATAATGTTGTAATAAAATTGCTTATGGGCTAGTTTTATGCGCTCCTTCTCTCCACCCGTAAGTAACCACGACAGAGCTGCGGTTTTAAATTTATGTACTTAAGCAGAGACACATATCGTTATGCGCAAGGTATAATCATATATGTATATAGACAATTTTATGCGGTGCTAGCTAAAAGAGTATCCTTATAGGGTATATATTCACATCAAAGCGGATTTTGTAAATATTTTGGGTTAAAAATATTACTTATATTGATTCTTTTCGTAAATGTGATTTGGCATTTTATATTACTACAGAAACAGTAAACATTGGTTTGTTACACAGTACACATTAATAATGTGAACAAATTATAAATGTTCAACTATAAACATGTAGCTTCCTTATAAATCTATAACAATATTCTTTAAGACATGGAAATTCTTTTAGATCATATATACAAGAATCAATGTACACAGAAATTTCTCATAATCCTTATTTCGATTTTTAAGATATATATAATTACAAACGTCATTTTTTTAAGCTTCTTTTTCAAATTTTAAATACCATATAGGTTTCCACAAACCATTAAAATAATAGTAAAAATTATTTATTCTGTATACTGTTTAGAGGGTTTAAGTGAGTTTTTTTTCAGTAATAATTAATTCCATGATTTAAGTTCTCATAGACGAGAGTCCTTGGTTGCGAAAAAACTTTAAAATTAGATCCAAAAAACTGCAAGATTCTTGAATGCAGCAGCTAATAAGATAACAAATATTCTAATAACAAAAGTTCTAAATAAAATTTTTAGCATAGAAATACTTATGATATATTCTGGATTCATGAATTTTTTTTCAATAAAGGAAATGTTTATCTAATCAACGGAAATCCGAAAATAGATATCAGTTTCTGATATTATGGCTCACATAAATATTTTAACTTTTTCACCTAAGGGTGCTTGCTCCTTTTCACCGTCAAATTTCAACATTACTTGGTCAGAAGGAGTTGAGTGATCAATTGTACATTGATGTCCAATTCAAAAGTTTAACGAGGAATATTGACAACAAACTTCATAATTCTGAACTACGACCAAGTGACGAGGATGACATGCGCCCCCCCCCCTTCCGTTACCCTTCTTTCCAAAATTCCATTCCACCTCAATCGATTATTAGGGAAGCTACTAATTTAAAAGGAAAAAATTGTTTAAAAGGTTTTTTTGAAAATTTATCATTTACAGAGAATCGGTTGTTCTAATAACTATATAACGCTGATGCAGTGCGATGATTCTTTATCTATTAGAAAATTCCTTTGTTGGAACGAAAATACATTAAGCAGATTGTTTTAGTTCTGCATTTCATGGACAAAATTAGGATTATATGGGGCAAAAATTCGTAAAGATTCTAAAACCTCAACGCACAAAATGTGAAAGTACTCTCGAATTATTTAACTTTTTAGGCATGAAGAGCGGAACTTTTCGTTTGAGAAGTTCTAAAAAAAATTAAGGCGATATGGTACCATCTTCACAATTTTTTTTATTTTTAATATTTGATATTTGGTTTTAATTGTATTTCATAAAGGTTAGTATTTAATAATAATTCCATACAAAAAATTTTTAATTTGTTGCAAAATGTTTGTAAAATTTAAATTTTTTTAGCTTTTTTAAGCATTTTTTAAATATGTCTCTTTTTTTCAAAATTGTTTTCCAAGTACCTTATACTATAATACATAAAACTGTTCATGGGTTTTTCTCTGCCGCTGCTCTTTAATTTTTTATTAATTTTTTTGTAGTTAAACTCCCAAAAATTCTCAAAAAAAAAACATTAAATTTGAATTTGAAATTTTTTAGAAGAAGTACTAAACATGTTACAGCTAATTCCATGCACCGTTTTACACTCCATACATTTCAGAACATGTATAAAAAATTTCAAACCCATACTTCAATTATCGAAAAAGCCTTAGGGTTTTGAATGACAGTATATGTACAAAAATTCAACATGGAGAAATATGAGTTCGAAGTTTTCATTCAATGAATAGCAAAGCATAATATTCATCAAATAGTCTGAAACTTTTATGAACTATTAATTAGCTTATTTAAAACTACTTACCACAAAAAATTGCACAAATGTAGAACAATTAAACAGTGTACTGCCATAATAAATACATAGAAAAAAAACGAATGAAAGATAAATATTTCATAAAACTTTATCTTAATAATTATAAAAAAAATAAATGCACACACTTCAGAGCTAATTCCATGTTCAGAGCTAATGCACAACATGTATAAAAGATGTTTATGGCTTTATTTTTCATTTCCAAGATTTTAAAAGCCGTCGCATGTTAAATATTGTACACGAATAAAAGCAAAATGAAATAACAATTTATAGGTAAAATACATCAAAATCTAAGAACTTTATATGTGCATTTGTATAAATAAATATCTGAAAATATTTTAATAATAAAAGTGTTGAATCTCGCGCACATGGGATATATATATGTATCACCAAAAACAAATATATAAAAATGGGAGAGTTTTTCTATTCTTGCGAATTACATTTTTAATTATCTGAGTTATCAAAATGAGATTTATTATTTGTGCTTTGGGGGAATCCGTTTTGAAGTTTTAATTTCATTCATAATAATATCATAAAAAGCCCGCACAACTTTTAAATCTTGACCAAATCCATTTGATATTCCAGTAAATAATTCACAAACTAGAATTTTTGCATGAATTGCGCAATTCTTTCTTAAAATGATTTATTACTGCATATATAATGTCAATATAATTGATGAGCGTTAGAAAAATAATTAGTTCATTTTTTATCAGCCTCTTTTCTAGCAGATAATCTGAAATGTAGTCGTGGTAGTTGCTGTTTAGCATCAAACATTGCTCCATTACTTAATGAAAAATGCAGGTAAAGCTTTGAAATTTTGCAGGCATATTTATAAAGGTTCGGGGTATCAAATAAGCCAATAAAATTTTTTCGACAGTTTAATGATTCTTAGGGTACCATATCACCTTAAGTTTAAAAAACTTAACGTTTTTGTACAAACTATACATATAAATAATATACAATGCTCCTTGGCTCTGAAGAATCTATAAGTGTCATTGAGAAAAGTGTTTGTTATTTATATGAACAAAAAATATTTTTTCTGTGTATTGCAAAATTAGTTTTGAAATTTGCATTAAATAAATAATGTTTTTGAAAAATTATGAAAAGTTGTTTCAAAATAAAAGTAATGTTTATTATATATCCGTTGGATACTTATTTCAATTTATTTTTGTACCAGATCAAATAAATTCATTTTATTTCCTGTAATCCAATGGAAAAAAAGAAACTCATTCGGTTACATTTTATTTATGCTTAGCATCGTCATAAATATTAAAAAGCGTAAGAAAATGAAAGTTTTCTTTCCACACTTTGTATAAGAAATTTTGATTTTAATGATTTGATATTTTATTCTCAATTCCCTTATTCGCTTCAGCGTCAGGGAAGAATTTTAGTATTCTGAAGAATTCAGACAAAAAGTTAATTACTTCCCCTGGGTCTTCCCCGATTCAATTATCTTTCATAACAAACAGGATTATTGACTGAAGGACTTGCAGGGAAATTAAATTTCCTCCCTTATTACCATTAATGAAAGAAATGTAGCAAACAAAAGTGTTACACAGAAAAGAATTTTACAAATTCCCAAATGCAGGTTATCCTTTCACATATAAAACCTAGTTAAGGCATTAGGTATTATTTTACAGAGGAAATTGGTAAAATTTATCATACTGAGAAGAAACTGTGTATTACTGTATGAATTTTATTTTATTATAATGTAACAATATATAAGTAATACGCTAATCTAATAAATATTTCATATAATTCAATAATATACGCTCATCATTAATTTGTTCCTTTTTTTTAGTATTACTTTTTCTAAAATACTTATAGCTCTAAAACTAAATATTGTGCGAATGGTGACAAATCCCTTTCTTTTGTATTATGGTCAAATCTTAATGTGCAAATCTTGACTTATAAATCATTTTCCTACTACTTCCTTCTAGCATAGACTTCATTTAAATTTTTACGCTTTAATTTTTAATTTAAAATAACACGTAAGGCTATATGCCCATAAAATGAAAAGTCTGTTATTGTTGCTGTTGTTTTTTATCCCACTTGATCGAAAAAAACATCCAGATCATGTCCATGACACCGTGCGTTTTTAAACAATGCAGCAGTACTTGAGCACACAGCTGGCTCTTATGGCAACCAATACAAGCCAGGGTGTGGGCAGGAGTGGTTTGGGTCACATTATAATTCGGACAAGAAGGGTAAATTCTAAGACTTGCTGCATGCCATTGAGATCGAGTATGTCTATTGCAAGAATCGGCTACTGCTTGTCCTAATCAAAGCGGCACCAGGACGGTTTCCTTAATGTACCGGGAGCTGCCTCTAAGAAGAAATTATATCTTCTTTGACCCGGGTTACAGCCTCTAAAAAACCCATTTCAAGTATCTTTTTGGCTACCCTCACACGGGTCAAACCATCTGCAATCTCAACGAAAAGTTCGAGGAAACACTGGGAAAAGTTCAGGTCACTGAAATTACGAATTTGGATGCGTTCCGAAATTTCATTGAAAAAAAGAGTATTTTAGTTTAAAAAATCGATTTATTTTTGCAGTAAGAATTTTAATTTTTGTAAAATGAAAATAATGTCTTAATTTAGAAAAAGTGAAAATTAAAAAAAAAATGCTTATTTTGTTTTTAAAAATATTTGGATAATGTATTTTTAATTATATAAAAAAGATTATTTTTTTTCTTGTTTTGTAATAGCGCATTTAATTTGAATTGTAAACAGCTTCTCAGTAGCTAACATAAAGAAACTCCGTGAAGTGATATTCTAGTTCTAGAAGAGATTATTAGAGAACCCTGTGTTTCTCTGACAGTAGGGCCTCATCGTAATGACAGGATACTTACAAATGAAATCATATAAAAAAAGAGAAATAATTAAGGCCATCAGAGGTAAAAGGCCGCTGAAAACGTAGCCGAATATCTAAACAAACTTCAGATTCTATGTCATACTTAACGACAAATGAATTTCATAGTAAGACTTGCAAAATGGCCAATTGTAGCTCAGACGCAAAACACGGGCACATTTGATAGATAACTTACGGGCGTGGCTGCGATTGATTGAAATAATCAATATTTAATATATCGTGAGTTACAATGTACCAATAACATTTAACTGGATGGTAAATTTAAATTGAAGAAGTTTTTGATCCTAAGTTTAGAGGAGCGTAAAAATAAAAAGCATATTTCATCGAGTATAAGAAAAGAAAGTTTTCAGGAATTCCATGCAGTAGAAGAAACAAAAAGTATTAGAAATTGCAGGCCAAGAATCTTAAAATTTCATCAAAAGAGGAGTCGGATCTTCGAAATATCTGAAAATAGCAATCCGAACGTGATGACGGAAGTCAATGAGTGAACAAAAGGTGTAAGAGGGGATCGGGTCTTGGTAATTATTCATTCCGGGTGAGTGAGTGTTTATTAATATTGGGGTTGAAGATCGTAATTTAGAACCATAGTCAAGTGATGAAAACGACCCTTCACTGAACTTCCACACCACACCAAAGGAAGGACTTTGAGCCTCGACAAATTTAAAGTGCATCCTCTCCTCTAGGTGTGTGTGTGGGGGGGGGTCTTCAGAGAAGCACTAGGGTTCAAACTCAAAACACGCTGCGCTCGAGGCTCAAAGCCACTTTGCTACAAAGACTACACCCTTATTTCAAGCATTTTTTGTAAACGTACTGCTGACAAAAGAGTAAACAAAATTTAAATGTTCTTTGGGTTCTTATCATACGATTCATTTGCAATGGTAACTAGAAAAATTGATAACATCAAAAAATACAGGTTGGATTGTTTCTTTCAACTGAAATGAACTGTGATAAACTTCATTACGATTGTTTCAAAAGATAACGACATGGCTCCATTTAAAAAAGAAATGAATTTTTCCGCACGAATATGTAAATAAATGCGATTTTCAAATTCGAAGAAAATAACAGTGAATGAAAAATAAGGCATCCCTTGAAAATAAGCCCTAAAGTGTTTCCTGCAGCAAAAGTTATACAAAAATTCTGGGGAATCCACAGTATTTCAAAGGAAGAACGCTCAGTTAAATTTACCACCCTAAGTACCTGATGTTTTTCTCAACAGAATATCTCATGCCATTATACTTCATCTCGTGAACTATACTTCATCTCATCAGAGTATTTGAACAAGAAACTCAAAGAGTCAAATATTACAATTATACTCTTTTCTTTTGACACAAAGCAATAAGTAGTCAATATTTAAAGAAAGTAATGAAAACTTAAAATAAGTAATGTATGCATACAGGGTGTCCCAAAACTAAAGGAAAAGCAAGCACCATGTGAAAAAGGTGAAGTCATATCTGCTAAGGGGTAATAAAGAAAAATCCCTAGAACTTGGTTAAGTGAGAACGAACACATTTTTGAAAATGTGGAAAATTCACACTATCCATCAGCTACTTTGATCACAAACTTCACAACTTACGAGGATTTTTTTTACTAACGTCATCTTTCATAGCAGTACTATTAATTACATTCATAAATCAGACACAAAAAAATTTGCCAGTTTATTTAAACTTAACGTAGGTTGTGTGAGTCGAAGTTTGACAAAAAGATGTCCTCTTACTTTGACTCTCTGTAAAATGAACACTATTATACACAACCCCAGACGAGTTTTCAAAAGTTGGCCCATTTAGTTAAGATTCCAAAATAGTACAACACTTGTTCTTTTCTAAGCTTAAAGATCTAAGATAGCTTTTTTTTTGTTTGCAGAATAACTTCATTTTAAAATCATCTTTCATCATTCCATTGGGTACTGTAACCGCAAATTCCACAATTTCGCAGTGATCGTTTCACTAATGTAATCTTTCACAGCCATCGCAGTCACAAATGGTGGAAAAACCTTTGCTGGTTTTGTTCTAATTAATGTGGTTTGATAGACCGATGTCACCTAACTTTGATACTTCATAAAAAGAAAAAAAAATTACATACTATAAGTAAGTAATTTTAAAAATATGATCAATTTAGTGACATGATAGTCCAAAATTGTACAACAATTGCTACATTTTTGTAAATAACAATCATTGTCCACTTTGTTTTCTTTAACAAAATGGCTCTGTTTTAGAAAACTTAATCTTGTGTATGTAACTCAATTGTAGCAATAAAAATAAAATGTAACAAAATACTAATACATTAATGAATGGAACAATTGTAAATGTGTAATTAAATTAAATGTAAAATAAATAATGTAACATATTAATGCCATCTACACGAATGCATGCCCTACACCTACTAAAATGACCGCTTGATAGATCGGGAGTAATTAGCTCTACCACTTCTTCAACAATCCTTTTCTACAATTAGGACATATTTTCGATTGATTTACAATAAACTTTTTCTTTTATAAGCCCCCAGATAGAGAAATCGACGAGGTATAATTAGGATGAAAGAGTTGGTAATGAAATTGAACCCATGACTTTCAATCTCCCTTCCAGGATACTCCATGTCCAAATGATCTCGTACAGGACGCACATAATGCACTTGTTGGAGCCACATACCCTTGTAGTAGTTGAGTGGCACGTCTTCCAACAGGTTTGACAATTTTTTTCGGAAAGAATTCAAATATTTGGCTCCACTTAAATTTTTGGGTAACTCACTCAGTACAATTGTTTCTCCGTTTAATAT